>KK502403.1:2597064-2659650 GCA_000688735.1 Glossina austeni
AAAAAAAAAAAAAAAAAAAAAAAAAAAAAAAAAAAAAAAAAAAAAAAAAAAAAACACAAAAAAAAAAAGAACGAAAAAACATTCGCAATTAATTCAAACAACAGAGATTACAACAAGATGAAGTACACACCGGCCACTGCACTCAATTCACTGTACGGTGCTCTACTATTATATAGTGCCAACAAAGGTGAGGTAAAGTAAATAGCATCACGCACACATAAGAAATCTTTAGGCCAACCATTTGATGCAAATTGAAACCAAGAAGTACTGAACAGTACGTGTACAGTAACAGCGACAACGGCAAACACAACAGTAACAATAACAACACACAACAGCAACAACATATAAACGAACATAAAATCATGCCTAAATTGAAATGCTCTGGTATTTCGACTACTCAATGCTCAATATATATACATACATATATATACATACATATATATACATACATACATATATATACATACATATATACATACATATATACGTTGTTATTGTTTGTATCTGTACATGTTGCCTGGTTGCTTTGGTATTGTCGTCCATAAATTGTGTTTAATAGAATCTGAAATATTCGTTGCTGCCGTTGTTGTTTCTGCCTTCTTTTTTTTTTTTTGGCCATTCGGTATATTAACCAATTTGGCTTAAATTGAAAGAATTCAATGTGTTTTTCTTCTGATCACACAGACTCAAGCGAGTGGCAGCAACACAGTCGAGTCGTAAATTTGATATGACTTTGTACACTCATATCCATGTATCTATACACATATGTGTATGTGTATGTATGTACTTTATAATTTGATAAATCATAAATAGAATAATTAAGACAGCTTTGCCGTGAAGTGAACCTTAAACACTTTAATCAACTTTCAGTTCAATTTTCGTTCATGAATTTGAATTGAATGAAAATTAGGGATGCGTAGGCGAGGCATTTTCAAATCACTGCTTCCTACATTACGAATATTTGCAGGGATTTCGCGAGGCTCTCGGCAAGACAGACCATCATGAAAAGGACAAGGACGTGCGCATATGAGAATGTCTACCTGGTCCACGGTACAAAGGCATTTAAAAGTTATTGGCAAAGTACATAGACAACGTAAATGGATTTCACACCTATTGTCTGACGCCAATAAAGATCTTCGGCAAACAATTTGTAATTCCATGCTCACCAGACTAAGCAGAGATCCATTTTTGTCTAGGATCGTAACAGGAGCTGAAAAATGGATCCTTTATATATAACATAACGCGATCGAAACAATAGTTGTCTGCAAACGAGAGACCTCTTCCAACCCCTAAACCAACCCTATCCCTAAGGAAGGTATTATTGTGTATTTGGTGGGATTATTCCGGTATAGTGCATTACGAATTATTGCAAGCTGGGCAGACAGTTACTGCTGACCTGTATTGTCAACAATTGCAACGGTTACAGTCCGCACTCATAGAAAAAAGACCAGCTTTAGTAAACAGAAAAGGTGTGATACTCCAACTCCAAGATAATGCCCATCCTCATGCAACGAAGATTACTCAAGAGAAAATTAAGTGGTTAGGCTGGGAACTTCTACCGCACCCTCCATACTCTCCAGACCTAGCCAGACGTCGGACTACCATCTGTTCAGGTCACTGGAGAATTCGTTACGAAATAAAAATTTGAATTTCTTATCCGATGTCCAAACGCACCTTTGATTTATATTTTAAGTCACGCCCACCTCACTTTCTCAAGAGGGGGGTTGAAGGAACGATGGCAGCAAGTCATCGCAAACGACGATGATTACATAAACAATTAAAAAATAAAAATATCATTTCAAAAAATCATTTTGTCTATGAATGCAAAATAATTGATTAGTTATGGGCCCCCCCTAATAGTTGACTAGAATATGGGAAAGATGTAACATTCCGTACGAAGAGATAAAATGATTGCATTGTAAAGCTTGAAAATAAAAATTTGTTCCTTAGACTTGGCCTAAAAGTCACAGCTCGTACATATTATTATATTGCAAGAAGAGAATTAATAAGAAGAAGAGACAAAGAGAAATGTATGAAACAGTTTAAGCCGTAACGCATAATATGCTCGGGGCAGTCGTTATTAAAAAGCGATCGGCTTTCTTAAAACAGCTTGACATATATTGCGCTTTTCGAATTCTTCCTATTCCTATATCTGAGGATGTCTGATAAGATAGCAAGAGATTATGACGGTTTTTAGAATCTCCAATAACGTACCTTAAGAATAGAAATGGCTTTCTAGCAGACTCTACAATAAGTAAATTTTATAAATAATTCGTAGAGACGCACGAACATAACACCAACAACCCGATAAATTTCCATGTCGTTCTTATGCTTAAAGGCTATCATCAAATTTTAACCACAACCAAGGAGGCATTTCTTCGGTAAAAAAAATATGTAAAAATGCGAATGCTATTAAATCTTTTCTTTACGCGCTGCACCATTTGTGGTATAAGACTATCTATTAAGTTTATGTGGATGCATACTACGCCTAGAAGGGCTTGAGATGGACCCAGCTTTTATTATATCGATAGATTCCGAAATTTATTTTGAATCGATGCAAGTTTGTCTGTCTGTCTTTCCTCTTGTCCGTTGCATTCCGTTGCCTCCCTGCTCCCAGCGGGGCGTGAGTGACGCTTTCTCACTCCGTGTGCCATCGGGCACCGTAGGGTTAAGTCTCCACGGCAGGAACCTACGTAAACCCCCTGTCACATCTGTCCGTTGCATTCTTATAATCAGCCTAAAGGTCGCCATTTGTGATATATTAAGTACTTGCATATCTTTTGATCATTTATTTACTTGAGAAACGTATTTATTGAGAAAAACATACGTTGGCTGCAGAACTACTTCCCGTTCAAGTTGTAACAGAGTATTCTTCAAAACTCTTGCATCTGTTAGCCGCTATTGTTGCTCTATTGTTTGCAACAATACAACCGATTTGTTCCATTGACGTCGGTAAATATATGCAGTAACGACCTAATACGCTTTTCATAGCTCGTATTACGGTATACCTTGCTGAGGCTACAGCCTGGGCCTATTGCCGTTGACATCAAAATCATCACTTCTAAAACAAAGTTGAAAGCAAAACCAACAATTGGGATATGATGGAACAGCATCATCATAGACTTCGAAAAGTGTTTGATGGGCTTCTTGCAGCGGACTGCTTCAAATCAAACAACAAACGTAACGAATGTCGATAATGCAATTTTGCGCTTTCCATAATTAGCATCTGTACAGACTGGAATAACTCATTAGAACTAAATGTTGTTTTATGTAAAGATGTTAACAATTTTCACCAATAGAAGGCACATGATCAAAATACATGCTAGTCGCTATTATTGCGATGAAATTTGAACACCGACATGTTTCAATCGAGAGACGAACGCTATTGAAAATGATTTTGATCGGATCTCCTTTTCGTCCACTTCCTGTATCACGCCTTCTTTTGAAAATACGTCATGTAAATAACTGCATTAAGTGAAGGGGTTTAGAGTATTGAATGGTGGGCCGCTGCCCGCTAATATGCTTTTACTTGTTTTTACATAAAACATATTAGAAATTTTTAGTAAACACAATGCGATAAATTATTGCTTAAGATTTTCATTAACTTGTTCTCTCCTCCTAATCTTTAATAAATTTCATTGTCATTAAATAAAAAAATACTTGAGAGAATTATTTTCAAATGATTGTCAATTACTTTTAATGGCAGAATATAAGAAAGAAGAAATAATATAAGCCCTTGTTTTTTGACTAAGATGTATTTGTGTATATGTATATGTATTTAAAATTTTTTTTAAAATCATTTTCAACTCGAAATTTTAAATGAAATTATTATCACAAACCTGTAACGATAATCAAAGAATAGCTTAAGCATTTTATACTTCACTAATGCACTGCATTTCAAGCACACACACACATATAAATTAATATCATTCAAAACGTTTTGCTGTTATTGTAACTAACAATGAAAGAGAATTAAAGAAAAATTAAAATTCACCCGACGCTATTGAACTTTAGACAGAGCAGCTTTAATACAATGGATTTTTGTGCACACCATTTTTCACTTACGTATCTCATCACAAGCATGCATATGTACGAAAGAATATAAAAGGAAAACCTGGAGGGGGAGAGCGAAAAACAAATGCCAAATACTCACTTGCTAATTGTTTGCCATCGCAATAGTTGGCACGCCATGGATAATCGCAGCCTTCCGTTACACCGCGATGTTTACCGGCAAAGACGAGACCATTCGGACAATCGTACAATTCCGGTTGATTATTGACACATTCCCAATAGCGATCGCAATGAGTAACATCGCCCACCACACGACCTTTCACTTTGCACGGATCCTCTTGATTGGCTTTTAGTTGTTGCGCCACCACCACAATAGCCACGGCAGACAACACTAAAGAGACAAAAGAGAATTGCAAAATAAACGTAGAAATTGATAAAAACAAAATTCATATAGGTCGGTAAGAATGCTTAATAGTAAATTGAATTGTGCGCCCGCCAACCCCAGGGCCCCGCAATTTCATTTCAAAAAGTTGATGCTTCTGACTTAAATGAAATTTAAATTTTTCATCACCATTTCTTTAGGTAAAGAGGCTTTACCCACTTACTGCCTAATGTCACTACATTACTAACATTTAGAATTTCATATATTACAACAACAGTTACAAATATTTTGTATTCCAATAAGAAATTAATTGTATAGAGACTTTTCATTTAGCAAAGATACACTGAACAGTCCCGATATATTCCATCGGGTCAGGGACATGATTAAAGTAATATTTTCTGTATGAGGAAATCGTTTGCTTTCGAAGCACGCTTTTCCATTTCTCGATTCGATTTTATTCAAACGGCAGCGTATTACTGAAACTTCAGACCTCATTCCCTCATTGCCCTTGGAAAACTTCCCGATGGAATCCCGATGGAATATGGTCGGTCAGGGACATGATTAAAGTAATATTTTCTGTATGAGGAAATCGTTTGCTTTCGAAGCACGCTTTTGCATTTCTCGATTCGATTTTATTCAAACGGCAGCGTATTACTGAAACTTCAGACCTCATTGCCACATTGCCCTTGGAAAACTTCCCGATGGAATCCCGATGGAATATGGTCGGTCAGGGACGTGATTAAAGTAATATTTTCTGTATGAGGAAATCGTTTGCTTTCGAAGCACGCTTTTGCATTTCTCGATTCAATTTTATTCAAACGGCAGCGTATTACTGAAACTTCAGACCTCATTCCCTCATTGCCCTTGGAAAACTGTTCAGTTGTAGAAAGGTTATGGCGAAGCCAAGAAAACGCGAGAACGTTCTGTCAGATTTTAAAGGCATAGCTCATCATAGATAGTCAGTCTTATGGTGGCTTAGAATTCGAACGGGGAACAACCAGATCGTATTTTAGCGTTCCAAAGGATAAGGAGAAGAAGTGAATTCTCAAAATGAGGGAACGCATAATTGATGCATTTTCTGCGAACAGTCAGAAATTGAGCAAATAATTCGTTTACCAGTTAGGTTAAAACTGCCGCCCTCAGATCAGTGTTTTTTTTTAGTTTGAGCAAAGTTGTTTCAATAATGTTAAGCCAGTGGGCGACAGAGACACAATCTTTGAGAAGCAAGCACAAGTGTGTCGCAGTGACGGGATTGTAATGACGACAGGACAGGAGACAGCGAATAAAATGTGAGTGAAAGCAATTGACTTTAAAAGCTCAATACTTTTCATATTACCAATCATATAATGCTCACACCGAATGCCTCTAACTTATGCGATTCTCCTGCAAGTTGTTTACATTCGATAAACAAAACGGCGAGTTTAACTTATTTCGAGCGAACCTTTACTAGTAGAGAAAAAGGCCCTGTAAAAATCAAAGTAATTGAAAACCTTTGACTTGGTTTTCCACTCATTTAAATATATATATATATATATATATATATATATATATGTATTATTTACATATATGTGTATAGAATTTTAACCATCCACAACACTTTGTGGTGGTTTGAATTTTATAGCTGAATGCTTGATATTATTACTTGTAAACGCATTCTTCGTTTGTTTGTTTGTTTGTTTGTTTGTTTGTTTGATATTATTTTCCAAACAGCAAAGTTATATATATATATATATATATATATATATATATATAAAACAGTTCTGTCATCAACTGCTTTGAATTGCATGAAATGACAGATTAACTATGCTTTCAAAGCAAACATAAGCTCTTGTTTTAATATTAAAATGATTATTAAGAGGATAATTGCTCGTAAAATATTTAACATTTCGAATTTAAAGAATGTTAATAAAAAATACAAAAAAATACAAAAAATGCAAAAAAAAATGCAAAAAGAAAAGTTAAACATCTATAGACATTTACTAAAGCTTGCTAATTATCTGTATATGATTCGGATTGGTGCGGACAAAGCCAACTAAAATTCTTTCGAAAGTGCAATAAAGTATAAATAAAACTTTTCGTATAGATGTAATGCTTCATTTATCTTTAATTGGACTGTGAGAAAAATCAAAACTCATATATCTAACTAACAGATTAATATAAAACCAAAAACTTTTCTTTATATCCTATCTACACATAGCGACCACATATCCCACATATCTTAGTTAATAAATTAAAAAAAATATTGAGCTTAATCGTAAAGACATACTCAGTTAATTTTAAATTTCGGTATTAGTCGTTAAAGCTCAATATTTTTTAGATTATAAAATATTTAAGCGTACAATTTGCAATAAAGTAGAAGGAAGAGAAAAGAACTTTGGTTACTGGAGAAAAACAAAAAGTTTCTTTTATTATAGAAAAGTTCATATAAATATTTTGTTACATAAGAGACAATTCTATTTTACATATGCATATAACAATATTCATATATATTATATATATGTATGTATATAAATTTATAGAAAAAGGTATAGATGACTGTGCTGTATGTTTATAAACTCGAAAAGTTTTGTACAAATGAATTGCTAACTAACTCATACACACGGGTACACTTTTATACATCGTATGTATGAGTGAGTCAGGAGTGTGTGAGTGAGTGAGTGAGTGAATGAGTATATTAAAGTAAGCAACAAAAGCATAGAATATTACCTATTCAGTAATTCAGACACCCCCCCCCCCCCCGCTCGCCCCACCCTCTCACCCTGCCACCTTTAGTTGAATACAAAAACCTAAAGAATTTATCAAATTCAACTAAATGTAAATAATTGAATTAGAAAAATATTGTTTAACTTTTAGTTAGTTGTTTAAGTTGTACTAGTTTGTGTTCGCTTATAATTTTCAACAATCCATTGAGTGGAAATACCTGAAAATAAAGTAAACACAATATATACCATATTTGATAAAACAGAGGCATCTTAACCTGCAGCAAAATGATTTACCTCTTGATAAAACATTTATTTTACTTAAATGCTTAGTCTAAGCAAGATTTGTTAATAGACTTATGTAAAATGAAAAAGATGATGGAATGGAATTGTGGCCCTAAAACCACAAAAACCGCAACAAAATTCAAAGGCAAACATAGCAAAATTACAAAATAAGATGAAATAAACTTCTTTCATACAAATAGTTGGCAAATTATCAATCAGTATTCACAACTTTGACCGCAATTAGAGCTGCAGGATAAATCCAACAAATAATTCACTAAGCGCAAACTAAAATCAAAGGCATAATATTTTCATTCAACTAACGATAATTGCTTACTTGAATTTATTTATAAAAATAAGAAAAATAATGTACGAAAATCGTAACACTTGCAAAATGCTTTGCAATTATTACTAGGCCTGTTAAGAGACTCGTATTATTTTTACATGATCGTAAGAAGTTTTCACGTTCGATTTTATATCAAAGCCTTATACAGATAGTTCTTGTCTTTTTGTAAAAAAGCAAAAAATGAGCTTTTGCTCATTGAGGTATTATCTACTTTTTCCCCTGACGATGATTACGAAGATACCCGCACCGTCATGCTTGATCTGCAGCACTGATCTATATAAGAAAATTTAGTTTTCCATTTCACTGTTGCGACTTTATAAGGAACGAAACAATGGACAATCGGACTGACCAATATATGGGACGAGGCACTAACAATACAAACATACTTAGGGATGATCGAACGGCAATTAAAAAGTTAGGCAGACGACCGACTGAGTAGGTCAACTAGGAAAAGAAGTACCTTTTGAGATTCCGCGCTATCGCCGTACAATACGATATAAAATCTCAACTGTGAATGCGCTGAAAGTTCTTCTTGTTCTTTTACTACTTATCTATTACTGGACATAGCTGATCATATTTTTACGTAGTGTTATTGCCTAAGTTATCTACTATCAACTAAAGCACTAAAGGCTTCTCGGTATACTTTCATCGACGTTTCCCGCCCTTGTCGACTTTCGAATATTACGCAGCCACAATATTTATTTTCTGCACAAGCCTCTTCGCCCTTCGATACAGCCTACCATTATTAAGTTTCATAGGAATTCAAACGCTGTATATCTAAGGCTTCCAGTCTATTCATTGTACTCGTTTTTATTTCGAAGGCATTTCGTGAAACGAAGGCGAAGTATTGAGCTCATTTCCCGGCTTACTACAATTTTCTGATATATCGTGTAAGTTGATTCAGCCATTTCTATGCTTCTTTTTACTTCCACATCGCTGTCCCCGTCTTCGTGTAATATGAGTCCAAGGTACAAAAACTTGGAAACTCTTGCCACCTTGTGATACGACATTGAACACAAAACCCTATGGATAGACAGCAGATGGGAAGAAGGACAGACAGACAGACATTTTGAAAGCCAGATAGGATCTATTTTAAACCTTTCTTGGTCTTAGGTGCCTTCGCGCATACTTAGCGCACTCTCTGTCAGACGTAATGAAGGGTATAACACATAGGGTCCCTGTGGTAATAAACGCTAAATAAGAAGAACCCAGAAAATGTTAAACTTTTCGATCGAGACGCTTGGTCGTATTTATCAACAGAAAATTTTCCATATCATAGTAGCTGGCGAGCGAATCATATAAAGCCTCTGTGGATTATTTTTCGACTATATATGAGACGAGAACACTACTAGGTTCCCATTCAACGAAGCTAAGCAAAAAATGTTTCTTCAAATTTTTATTGAGTTTCTCAACTGACGGTATTTGATAATGTGCGTGTTGATGATAAGTCAGCGAAAACGTATGCATGTTCGAAGGAAACAAATGGAAAGGGGCTTGGAGTTCGCTCCTTTACTACTCTTTGTCGACAATTTTACTTTTTCACTTGGCACACTAACGTTTGATTCGTTTTCTTTTTTTTTTTACTTTCTCGGCTAAGCATTGTCTAAATTGAATTTAATTTACTTTAAGCACAACTTTTCTCACGTTATCTTATCTTCGTATTCGTAAAGCCATTCATATGCACGCGCACATATATTATAAAAATCTTAAAAGACTTCATAGAGAAATGTGAAAACTCCTCTGACATTTGTTACGCCCGTAAGTTCGATTATTTGGTAAATTAAATACGTGTCAGTGATTAAAAAAAAAAAAAAAAAAAAAAAAAAAATATATATATATCAAGCAACAATAATAGAAAGCTGTAGATGGTGAATAGTATTATAAAATATTAAAAATTTTAATTTAGGAAAAGTCATCTGATATGTGTAGAGATTATCAAAGTATTTAGATTTGTTTTGTAAAATTTGTGCCAAAAACAAAAACAAAAACAAATTTAAGCATATGTTTATTCATCAGCGTTGTGTTATGCAGACAACGAATGATTAATGAAAAACGTGTTGATCTGACGTATGTGTTTCTCTTTGTTTTATTTCTATTTCATATTTTTTTTTTTTTTTTTGTTTTACTCGATATAATCCAGCATCGTATGAATGAATTTGGTTTCTTGTGCATACATCGAAATTGCCATTATAAGTTTGTAAAATGTAAAAAGCAGTAAATAGTAGGGAAAATGGGAGAACAAAAATGAAAAGTTATTTTATACGCTGCGTCATTTTAATTAATAGAATGAGCTCTTAACATACTATATACGGAGGACAAGCAGTAACAGTTTACAGTGAATAAAATTGAAAATTCATGCCGCTAATCGAAATATTACTAAAACGACAGTTGATAACCCGAAAATTTCGAACAAGAACACCGTTTCGTCTCCAACGTTTGCGGAAAGCATTAAATTATTCGAAATATCGGATACGCAACATCAGACAATTGAGAATTTGAAGAATCGCTTTTGCTCGGTTGTAAATGTTTATGAAGCTATCTTCTATAATTTAAAAAGCTCGCGGAATAACGCCCGATTAACGAAAGGTTAGAACGGACTTCACTCTTATTGTCAAAGTGTAACTAATTACTATATTTTGGAATTTCCTTTCTTATATAAGCACATATTAAGGTTCAAGTCGGTCAGCTACTAAAACAACAATTTATTGTTTGAACTGCCGTCACTTTGTGGACATCAGTTTCCACCAAGTTCCTGAACCTATCAAAACAACGGGCTTATAAATAAAGTAAAAAGGTAAACAAATCAGAATAAGTGTCCGATCGAAGTTGCCGATGGCTCTGATGAATATTTTGCGACATTTTGAAAAATTAATGCTTTACTAGATGAGAATAACAATTTTAGTTATAATCCTAAGCTGCAATAACGAAACGCAAAACGGACTAATCTCGATTGATTAATTGTTCGAATTCTGCTCTACTGGCAGGCTTAACTAAAGACTTGACTTTGACTTGTGATATCCATATTTTTACCATCATAATTACTATCGCGACCATAATATCGGAAAACTTGTAGTTCTCTTCGCAATTTAGGCAAAATATCAAAATGATTTAGAAAAATCGCTAAATGATGATTTATCCATTTTTACCTATCAGCCCGTAGAATTCTTACTGTTCATCGGCACAAAAATTAAACTAAAATCTTGGAAACTTTCTGATATGAATCCATATCTACTTAAACGGCTGAATTAATTAATTTGTAGAAAGCACACCAAGTGCGCCGGACATTACTTGGAAAGGACCCACGAACAGTGGTAATTATCCAATATTCGCTCTATAATAAATATGCACAGCTTACTGTTGCTTTCGAAACAATTTTCAGATGGCTTTTTAAGATCCCTCTCCTTTTAGCAAATGACGATATGGTTGAAATTCAAGCTCTGTGTAGAGACTGTGGATTAACGCTAAGGACGGATGAACAGCCGATAACCAGAGAGTTGCATTTGAATGAGAGGCGGTGAGAGAGAGAGAGAGAGAGAGAGGGAGAGAAGGAGTTGATAGTTCATGAGGTCTTCTAGTGTATTAAGTGTTACAAGCAGTGCGACAAAATTAATATACTCCCAGTCCTCAGTGGCAGCTGATACAAGGCGCAAAAGGTTTGAAAAGGTCTCTAGGGAACAAGAGCATATTAATTACTTTCTAGTAAACGCCTTAATTGAAAGACTTTCAGACCTTTTCATGCAATAGGTATACTCCACAAAAAGTATTTTTCACAATTTCATTACAATACACAAGAAATGAAAGAAAACATCTTTACTTTCGTTTTGTTTTGCTTTTCTTTTCTTTACTTTTCTTTTCTTTTCTTTTCTTTTCAATTATATACGCGCTTAAATGTTCTTACACTTCTCCTATTCTCTTTTTGTCGCATGCATTACTCTTAGCATGTTGACGTATGCATTATTTTTTCAGTTTAAGCAACGAAGCTGAAAAGTAGCTTATACGCCACGATAAACATCTGGTATTGGTATTACGCGTATGAAGAAGCATAGCGAGAATATAAAAACGCGCAACGGCTTTATCATAATACAAAAATCTTAATATAAGACATATACACCTAAACTAACTTTAATGTTAGCTTAAATTTTAAATAGAAAAAATTGCATAAATATTTGTAGTAATACTTCGCCATTCATCTTGTGCGAGAATTTGTCTTTTCTTTTTTTTTTTTTTGTAACAAATTCTCTTCCAACTAAGTTGGAAATTTTATATAAAACTCTATTGCATTAAAAGTTATAAAGCAACGACCACACTTCAACCACAGTCAACTCACTGCGAAATATCAAATTTAAAAAAAAAAAAAAAGAATTCCTTCACCCCTTAAGTAATTAATTTAGTTTTAACAAATTTTGATTATAACAATTTTCCATTTCCGTCGGAAATTTTTCTTTCTTTAATTATGCAAATTGTTTGTGAATTGTAAACATTTTTGTATAAATGGACGCGTGGAACTGAATTTTTCCACAGATCGGTTGCGGAAAAGCAAAAAAATGTTGTTTACCCTTAACTTTGTCGATCCTAAGGCAAGAAAGAATTAAGAATGAAATTATATCCGACTTGGATCGAATGTATCGCACCAATGATTTTATATCATGTGGCTAATGGGCTATGGAGTAGTAATAACTCTCCAACCAACAACAAGAACACAACTATAATATAGCTGACGATATTGTTTCTAGCGTCTTTCAGATTGCAGCCAAATAATAAAAGCAGAATATATTAGAAGACCTACACACACACACACACATAGACTGAAAGCATAGATTAGCACAGCACACATGGAGGGCGCACAAAAGATAACCGCAGAGCAGACTTTCTGACCATCTTAAATACTACGATATATATATGTGTGTAGTATTCGGACTTACTTCTATTGCGAGACAATCCCCCGATAGATTTCGTTTATATCTAACTTTCACCAAAAAAGCAATCAATCTTTAAAGCAAGACGAAAAATTTTTGTCTCGCTACGCAGTGCCCGGGACGGCAGGCCATATACACGTCAACTTGATGGTTTTAAACAATATTTTATAGACGAAAGTATTACTTTCAGATTCGAATAGATGGACAGACCTAATTAATTTTCTTACTTCTTCAAATTAAGGATATAGTTATATAACTTATAGTGCGAACTTGTAGTAAAACGTTTCCCATAACTACTCCATGCTTATGTATTACAAGCGTTTGACTATCTTAGTGTGCTTTCTACAGTAAGTATAAACATTCATTTATTGTGTTCGTATATGTGTTTGTGTATATGTAAAATGAATATATTTTTACCATACAAACCAAAATGTCATTTCCTATGACAAGTGTTAACAAAAATTAAGTTATCAACTAGTAACTGTGATGGTAAATGTGACAGTTTTTCTTTTATTTCTCTTCTTCAAATGTTTATTTTTTTTTTTTTTTTTTTTTTTTTGCTTAAGCTTTAGTACGTTTTAGCTGTTGTCATAGACTATGATATGTGTTCACAAGCAAAGTCGTCCATTTTCCATATTTCTTTAGTGAAACCTCTTTTTAAGGAAATTCTAGTTATCCTGGTTATAAATTATGAAAAATGCAACACTTAGAGATAGTGGAAAAAAATAAAAAAATTAAATGAAAAATTTAAGAAAAAACAAAATCATTTTGTGACACTTTCAAACGATTTTTACATTCAAATCGAAAGGAGGTAACGTTTTTAGTACGAATATTCTAAGGAATAGAAAAAAAATAAACAACAATAAGCAAAAGTGACTGAGTCTTGAATACTTGTCACCTTACGTGACAGTAAGTAATATAAGAAAATTGTAAAAAGTTTCGTTTATATCATATCAAGTCTCTAGATGGCTCTGATAATCCATTGCTTCCGATTTTAAATCAATAATTGGTAGAGATTTCCACCGATTGGTTGGAACCTTTTCACATTTTTAAAGAATCAAGCAAAGCTCTACATATGAAACAATAAAGAGAACGAAACGCGAAATGACAACTAAAACTAATCAAAATCTTTCATTAATTTAAGAAGACCTGTAATAGGATTTTCACGTGCCCGATAGCTGGTAAATATAATTAATATCTAATGTTGAGTTCTAGGCAATGATGCAATCATCACTATCAAGCAAAATCTTCGAAGAATATATATACGAGGTTATCTCTTTGTTTCTTTTCAATATAATATAAGCTTTAAAATTGATCATAAAAGCAGAACCAAAGAGAAAGGTATTAAAAAACCATAAGAAACATATCCGATTCGAGTTGACACCTGGAACTAATACCCTTCTGACTCAAAGAACTCAACCAAAAGTACAAGCAAAGCAATCAAAGTCATAACTGAGGATTATGGTGATGCGTTTTATGTACGCAGCGGAAATAATGCTGGAGAAAACTCAAAAAAAAAAAAAATTTGAAATTTTTCTACTACTACTACGTTAGATCATTCAAAAGAGAATGAGAGGAATAGATTACAGATTGCCAAGAAGAACGCATCAATTCTGATCAAATTAAAGTGGACTGTCTTAATAATTATTTTATTAAGTCTGCGAAAAATGTCAAACGACGAATAAAAATTTCAACAAGCAGACGCAGTCAGTTTGTTTGGATGTATGTCGCAATTACCTCGTTGTTTCAATCGTGACAGTATCAGTAGGGATGGTATAGAAAAAGTAATTCGTGATATTTAAGTCACTAAAAGCCAAGGTTACGATAATCTATCACAAAAATTTGTAAAGCAATCTTCAGTAGAAATTACGCCGGCAACGGAAGATACACACTCTGGAATGCAGTACTGGCACTGCAGAGAAACTTTGGCTAATTGCGGTACCTCCTGCAAATGATAAAACTTTCAAAATGACCGCCTATGATACGCTGTCAGTATATATGAAAGAAAGGAAATAATTGCATGCTTTTCCGATTGGTTTTCGGAAAGTTTATATAACCGATGCCACAATTTTCGATGTAACGAGAAACGTTTGCAATAGCTTAGATAAAGGCTTCAGTGCTGTTGGCGTAATATTTTACAATTTTTTAAAGATTTTTGATTTTATAAACACATCACAGACTACAATGGAAATTATCTTTGTATGGTATTGTGGTATGGAAAGGAATTTTTGCCATTTAAAAATTACTCCACTAATAGAAAACAATATCGGCAGGGTAACGAATATACAATTTGTAAAGATCCAATAAGGTTTTGAAGTACTGTAAGGAAATTCTTTAGGTCGAGTATTTTCTTCAATATACATAAATGGCATAAAAATCCTTAGTGTAAATGGGAAACTTTTAATGGTTGCGTATACCTCTTCAAATATGATTTAGCTTTAAAAACCTATGTTGAAAGAGATGCATCTTTACTAATAGAATTTACACGCTTAAACCGCCTGATACACAATTCTGAGAAGACAAAATTGGTTCTCTTTAGACTTAATCCCCCGATCTCATCAGATCTTTCCATATGCATGTAACGGGACAGGCTTAAAAAAAACTCATAGAGAAAAATATCTGGGAATAATATTACAAAGCAACCCATTTTGGCACTTGCACACACACACACACAAACACGCATATATGAAAGCTGAGAGAAACGAGAATAACTAGAGGAATTGGAATCTTGTGCGAACGAAGAAACACAAGCGGTGCAAAATAAAGAATAGAGAGGTGCATACAAGCTATGAAAACAACCATACTGTGCAAGAATGTATGTAACTCGGTATTACTAATTAAAGGAAAACATGAGCATGGAGTTCTAGCATATATATGCAAATCTGTTTACAATGTTGGCTAACGTACCGTATTTTATTTACAAAATCAATCACACATCAATACGAGAAATATCATGAATTTAGGAAATACGAGATGTAGATTGGGAAAGACAAAGCAAGGAATAGAAAATGGAATAATTTATCTTTTGATTTGAAAGAAATTAGCAGAATATCGATATTTAGAATTTATTGTAAAGAATATTTACATCACCTGTTGGGAATGCTTCTCTAAAAATAATTGAGTATTATAAGGTATGTGTGTGTGTGTTTGTGTATGTGTGTGTGTATAAATAAATTTTATTTTTCTGTACAAAAAATTATCAATCAATAATAAAAATAAAAACAAAAAAAAAACAAGTGGGTTATATATGCTTTTCAACGCGCTTGGCACACATTTCGCATAAAAATTAACTTTACCGATTAGGGGCCAGGTAGGCCTCGTTTTTTACATACCTCCCCATATAACAGTCTTTATATGGCAAAAGTGTACAATTTTTGCAATTTTGTGATGAAAATTGCTCTAGAGGAGCAATTTAGTACAAAGCTTAAGTGTATCAAATTTGGTTTGGGTAGACCTATTTTTTGGAAATTATCGCATATAAGGATTGTCATGAAATATTAAAGCCTCTAATTTTTAATATTTTACATTCTATTCATTTACCATTTATATTTACATATTAGTTTTGTGGAAATATTCCATTTTTTTATAATGGAAATTAGTCGATAGTGACTAGAATCGTACTAGATTTGGATAGCATAGGTCTATATTAGGGACTCTCATGAAAAGAAAGCCTTTCTGTGATAGCAGAGTTTAATTTGTGGTTTTCTGTGACCGAAGCAATCGAAAATTTAGACCACGTCAATTGACGTCTGATGCATCGTCCAATAACAGAGCTTTCATTAGTGAAAGGCCATACAAAACTAAATAGTGTATGGTATCTATGGATCATATTATGTTCTTACTTTTTTATATAGTTTAAAATAATTTATATTTAAACGTCAAACTTGTAAATTTTATATACTTTTTAATGCATTAATACGCTGGCAGTCTGAACAATTCTGTTTTGATTTTTTATCTTATAAAAAAAGCCGAAGATATTTTATTCAAATTATTGTTTATCGCTAACTTTTTTGTTTGCTTCTTCTATCTTGGCACCGAGGAGGAATATGAATTCCGTGCAAAAAGTGCAGATGCTTCTTTAAGGCTATCTATACTAGCATCAAATTATTGAATCCCGTCATAACAACGGAAGTCTTGCTCGAACAGGTAGTAATTGACCGCCTGCAGTCAGTGGTAATCAGAAGAAACGACGTCTTATAAATGCAACGAGCAGAATGCTGCTGACGGGTTCAGAGGGAGAGAGTTTCGGTAAATAATCACGAATTTTGTCATATTGCGTTCGCTTTATGTATGTAGGGATGTGCTGTATTTATTAGGGGGACCCATAAGTAATCAATTATATTGAAATGTAATAAATTCAAGTTTTTATTTTTAATAATCATCACGGGCAACAGCATCTTTCCTGCAAACTTTCCCAAATCCCACTCTACTAGAAACCCAAAATTTGTGAAGCAAAATATAATTCGATGACTTTACTCGCATTTTTCTACAGAAGTGAATGTTTTAGTCCTTAAATAATGCTCCAGAGATTTGAAGAAACAAGTGTCGGAAGGAGCGATACTATGCAATCACTATGTCGCGTGTGGTAAAACTTTCTTTGGCAATTCTTTGATTTTATCCTGAGTAAATTTCACTACATTCGCACGGGGGCATGGTCATATTGCAATATTACACCTGTGTTGTGAACTAAAGATGCCGTCTTTCTCTGTAGCTCTAAACACAAATCATTGCTGGTAGTGCAAATGAGCAGTAACTGTTCGTCTCCTCTTCATTAACTCAAAATGAATTATGCCAACACAACTCCACCGAACGCACAAAGCATTTTTCTAAGAGATGAACTTAATTTGCGAGTTGATATTGCGGTTTGATGTTCAGAAAGCTTTTCAATCGGTTGATATGGGTTTCTGCTTAATTGAATGTATTTTTACTTTCAATGAGTTCTACATGCAATTATTAGGTGGTTGCATGTATTTTGATCAGCGACATTTATTGGTGAAAATAATAAAGTAATGCGTATAACGGTTAAATTCCATGATTCTGAAACCAAATCAAACTTTTACTGCAGATGTCGACCGAGATCAATGACGCTAAGTCATGCTCTTGCAAAACAACGCTCGGCCACACGAGTTGTCACAAAGAGTTGTCAAGGAGACACTGTTGCAGGTCGCATTAGAAGTTCTGCCGCACCCAATGCACTCACCAAATATAGCGTCTTTTGACTATCACTTGTTCAGATCTACGCAACATGGCTTGATTGGCAAGGGGTTTGAAAATGAATCGATGATTGGATTCCGGCCAAACGAAGATCGTTCTTCCGATACGGTCTTGCCATGTTGCGAGAAAGATGGGAAAAAGTTGTAGAAATTGATAAAAAAAAAATATTTTTATATATATATAATATACATATATATAGTGCTCTTAATAATTGACTTTTTCCAAGTGAAAAAAAAATGATCAAAATACATGCAAGCACCTATTATATTTTAAACGACTTAAGTGTAAGTGATTTTGTGAATAACTTATCTTATCTGCCTTATAAATCAAATCATATAAATCAGTGCACATTAGTATGATTAAAATGTGAATCCATTAAGGATGCTTTTCATGTAATATAATAAAATGTAAATGCATTGACACCATAAACAAATTGGAATGAAATCGAACTTTGCTTATGTGATTTTAAAGTATTTCGTTTTGTTTTCTATAAAACTCACGTTTTATCGTTTATAAAATTCGTAGAATGAAACTTATACTCATGTGTATATTTATTGATTGTTCTAGCATTTGTTTTTTGTGTTTTTTTATTCATTTGTTATTGTCCTTTTTCATTTTCGTAATAAGTAAATATCAACTACTGCCTGCAGTATATATGTATATATATATATATATATATATGTGTATGTATATGTATATAGATTTTATTGAAATATTTGTCGACATAAAAATTTGTCATCCGCCGTTTGGGAATACGTAAAATTTTCTTTTTCACGCACACGCGAAAATATGTAAATAATTTGAACATTATACACACAATCAGCATTATTGAGTAATCGTGTCAATAACGACACATACTATAAATTCTGTAAATCACATGGTTTAATAAGCACTCGTCGTGCAATGCCTAGACAGAGCCGCGCGGAACACACATACTTAACGTACATATATATATAATATTAAAACATTAAAGTATGTGTTAGTAAATCCGCTCAACGCATACACATATATATTAAATGTTGAAGGAACTGCAAAGCTAAAGTGCTCGCTACAATGCCTTACAAAACATATTAGCATACAAAATACAATGTAAAATATTTTTTTTTTTTTGCTTTTTTATTCACCAAATTATTCTGGCATACTAATTCGATGATACCATTTGTCACATATACCTTTAAATAAACAAAAAAAATATATGTAATCGAGACTAGTGAGATTATAGCCATCCATCCGTCTGTCACTTAAGGGGTATATGCAAAGACCTAACCATTCAACTGAGAAACTAGAGTTTAGTTAACTTTTAGTTTAGTTAACGAAGATCTCTAAAGCCTACCCAAACGATTGTTACAATTAAAAAGTGGAAAAAATAGAAGATTTTCATAATATTACCGCTAAGTTATATATTGTGAAATTTGATATGAACTAAAGTGATCGGACTTGGAATGGTTACTAAAAAAGGCTAAGGCAATTAGTAAAAGAGAAGTAAATTATTTGTAATTTGACATGACAGGTATTCAGAATTCGTTTCAAGACGAATACAATTTTCTTACTTACTTGACTTGGTTTGTTTTTTTCTCCTCCCTTTGCGTATTTTGTATGAATATGACGCGATTTACACGCAGCAATACACATTTGCACGGGCGCGCGCGCTCATGGACACACACACACACAGACACACAGACACATAACATGTACATGTTTATTTATGAGCTATGTTGACAAATTTGTTGTATACGACAAAAACTGACAAGCGATTTTAACGCCGATACACCTACTCACAATCGGAAAAGGAACAAATCTGCATCACAGTTTATTTAAATAGTGAAGATACACGTACCCCTGATGACGACTACCTTACTACGTATTTTTTTTTCAACCGATTCGGTGATAAAATGATATGAAATGAACGTCTCTTCATGTTACGGTATACATAAGAAATATTTTCACTGTATAAAAATTACATACATATATATATATATATATATATACATGGACCTGCTGCTATCCTTGTCAGTTAGACTAAGCGTCTCTACTATTTATATATCTGATAGTCAGTCCAACCAACGAACCACATTTCATTGCTGAAGGAAAATTGGCATATTTTTTGTGCTATTCTCTATTTACATATACACTCAACAGCAAATATTCTTCGTCAAGAGGAATTTGTTAGACACAAATACTTCACGTATTTTATGCATGGATTACTTGCTTGTTGCTATTGCATACAAATACGTATCTGTACGTGCGCACATATTATAAAATATGTAGTAAATGTATAGATGTGCAGAAATCAAATCATGAATTTTTCTCAATATAAATATTTTTTTCATATATTTTTCCTGCACTTTTTTTTTTTCTCCTTTTTCCTGTTTTTTTTCCTGTTTTTTTCTTTTTTTTTTTTTTGCTTTTAAATAACCTGTTACCTGTTTCACAAGTTAGAAAGATATTTTTCGCTTCTTTTTAATAAACATAACTCACATATTTATGCAACATTCTGCTTGTAGGAACATCTTCCCCACTATACTATACAGAAATATTAAGTCATCCCATAAATTGTGAGTTTTCCTTTGAAGCTGCATGTCAGTAATGCTGTACAGCAATAAAAAATAGCATGCGAGTAAAGCAAAACACATAATTAGTAATATATTAACTGTAGCGCTATGACTTTTTCATTACAAAACAACTATCGCTAGTCTTCAAGCAAAATTAAAAAACAATATTGACTTGAGATAGATCAACTTTTTATTATGCCGAGCAACCCAGGATTACTTTGCAAACCGATCTAAGCTTTTTCTGTTCCGGTATTGTCATCTTAAAAATTCTATTTTGCTATTTCAATATATGTTTAGAGATTTCCTTGAATATTATTATAAAGAAATTTAAAAAAAAAAACACACACACACTCTCCATCACTGCCAGGAAGCATTATTTGGTTCATAGAAGGTATACTATGTTGTTACAATGAAATTTCTTGGCACATTTCTCAGGGAATGATTGAGTAAAATTTATTCCTGCTGAGTGAAATCTCTCGCAAGAAACTCTTGTCTCGGGCTTTATACGCCTTATCTATCACGTCTAGACGTCAATGGGTCTAGCGTTGACCTCCGGACAACAAGACAAAGGGTTATTGCGATTTGATCGGCAAACTGCAAATGACACTTCATTCCGCTTAAGCGTTTAAGTTTAGAAGAGAAAATTATTTCATTGCGATTTACAAGCCGTTGTCATCGAAGCCTAATAATAACCACTAAGCAGGATGTTCATGTTCATGTTCATGTTCTGATGATTGATAATACTTTAGTAGTATTTCGTGCATTTACTGCGGTGTATATTCACTATTATTGCGCCCAAAAGGCGCAAGATTAGTCCGAACAAATTCTTTTCGTTCTTCTTCGTTCCTACTTCTTTAGAACTTTGATAAAAAATTATGTTTGAAAAAAACTCAAACCATGATCTAGACGGAAGAACTTTAAATATATGAATTAATTCGTTTCCTTTGTCCATTTTATTTTAGCGAAATGAAAAACCCGATTATTTATAGAACGACCCAATAGTTTGCCACAGAAATATTCATGTATAGACTTTGTATTTTATATTCACTTGTATATTAGAATATTCAACTCTGAGCTCGTTTTTTTTTTTTTTATCTTTTATTTTTTATTTTTTATTCTCATACTTATGTATCAATGTATTTTGTCTAACTTTAACATACATTATGTAGTTGTTATTGTTATTATCGCCACGTTAACGTTCTTGGGTGTTACAAACGTTATATTTCCTATTTATTTTGTGTGCATTCATCCTAGATTTTTCTCATATCACACGTACGACATTTCAATAATGTAATTTCCTGTTTTATTATTGCTGGCATAAAGGTGTCGCATGGTGCCTTTTATCATACGTACATCTCATGTACACACTTAGTTATCGCATATTTATATAGAAAAATGTACGCATATAAATTTAACGATGTATTCCGATTCGGGCTGTTAAAGCGAAAGTTTTTGCGAAAGTTTTGCGAAAATTTTAATCAGTAAAATTTTACAAACCCATCATAAGAATATGAAAATAAATTATTTGCGTTATGCGAACTCGTAACGTAATAGAATTTTCATAAAAGATTCATTATACATTCCCGATTTTTGTGGCATTTCGAGGTCACCTTTCTAATCTTTATCCATTTATTCGTCTGTGGATGGATAATCACATATTGGTTTCGATAGCGAATGTTAGCGAATACTTATCACGCTTAGAAATGAAATCGAAATGTTTTTTGTCAATCGCATATAAACTTTATGCTGAATTTCAGATCAATCTAAATAATAATTTATAGATGAAAATATCTTCAAAAGTTCTTTGGAAGGCTGCACAATTTACGCACAATTTCCAAGAAACACTACGATCAGTATGGCTCTGCCGATTTCGACTGAATTATCTCAATTTGGCGACTTTTGGAAATATGCTGTAAGACAGAAAAACCATAAGACAGTTTACAAGAGGTAGCGAAACAATTGAAGAGATAGGTATAAAACCAGATGAGGCGACACAGCTGCCGGGAGAAGTCAAGAGACCTACGACAAGTTGGAGAGAAACCTAATGACGTTCATTCATAAGCGAGCCCTTATTTGATTATTTCCAAAAAACATTTGAAAAGGATTTTTATGCTCTCCAACGCAATTCTTATAAGTAGAAGCATAAGTAGTTTCTCCTCAGCGAAACTGCTAGCAATCGTTGGCTTCTCGAGACTCTTGAGACTCTTTTCTACCTATTTAAGAAAAACAAAACACTAAAGAATATGGCTTTGACTTGTCTTGTAAATGAACCAAACAGAGTTCCGTGCATTCGCTTTTTAATTGATTTCAAACTTGTTACGACGTTGGGACGTTACTCATAATTTTATTTAGATTTCTCTACATTTGTAAATTTGGCAAGTTCCAGATGACCATCCTTGCCTCCTTGTCCCTTTTCATACTTGTCTGCTATTTTTTTTAGTGGTGAAGTTAATATCCTAATATCTACTGTTCAGAAGCAACAGACGCATATGTCAAACCTCCATGCAATTCAAAGTTACCCAAATTCCAACCGTACTTCTTGGGAATTTTTTCTTTTTGCGTTTTCTGATGATTGCCGCGTATACGGGCCAGAGATTATTTATACTTTAGTTTTATCATCTCGTTTGTAATACTAAGTAATGCGCATTAGAGATCTCGCAAAGCCTATATATGTCTGTATAAATTAATATGCATATGAATTTAGGTATATATGAGCAACAACAATGCGGGGGAAGTCACCTATACATGAAATACGGCGATGATCACAACGAAAAGAAGAAAGAGAAAAGGATAGGAAGTGGCTGCAGCCTAGAGGGTGTGTGACCTTAGTACTCACCACAACTCAAAGCAAGTACGTTCCAAGCGCATTGGAATTTGAAGCCACGAACACCGACTCTTATTAATAGGCGCACACTCTACTATAAGTACGACCAAAGCAAATTCTCTCGCACTGAGATTTGTGATTTGCAATTGTTACCTACTTGGCTACTTAGGCGAGTGCTCTATATATATATATATATGACCATATCTTAATTCGTTGATCTTTTTGCTATTGACATTCTCTTAGTCGACCAACTATTTTCAACAAATTCAAGTTTAAAAATGAACAGAATTCGCTTAAAGAACGCGAATAATAATCAAGAACCTAGCTATCGGATACGAAAAATTTTTAAATTATTTGTACTCTTAGCTGACAGTAGCTGACGATATTTTCTGAATCTATCATAAGCATTAACCGGAATTGAAGAGACATTTGCATTTCATCCTCAGCGCTTGGCTAAACTATTTTTGGATGTTGAAAATATTTTCCATCTTTTCTACGCATATGGAATGATGGACTCTCAAGATCATATAGTAGTCAGGGATTTTAATGCAACACATTCCGAACCTAAGCATGTGAACCGATTACTAATTGCTATGCTGACAATGCAGCCATACGTTGTAAATGAGAAATTACTTCAAAGTGTACTTTTTATTATTTCACAAGGGAAACAGCAATTAATGATAAGTATTGGGTATGAAAAGATTCGGTCTGAGCCGAATATAATTTCTTGGGGTTCTTTTTTTTTTTTGAAATAATGCATTCGGCTCTTAAGAACTACCTACTTTTAAAGGCGTACACATACAAAAGCATCATGTTTATTTTACATCATAAAGGTACACTTAACGCACGCGATGTGATGTATTTTCACACGTCGTAATGCATATAATATAATAAACACCTCTTTTTTTTTTTGTTGATAATAACAATTTCATTTTTATATATTTTGTTTTATTTTTATTTTTATTTTTTGTTTTTGTTCACAATTTGAGTGCATTTTTATATGACTTTAATAATACCTACTCAGACATTATTAAGGATTACGTTTTCTATTTACATCTGAACAAAACATCACCTCAGACACATATTTAAAATGGAACCTATACTAGCGCGGCTCTTAAGTTTAAACATAGGAAAAACAACATTAACCGCAAAAAAAACAAGCCGGCACACCATCGCTTTTTATGAATATTTCTACTCTCATGTTTAAACAATTCGTTGCGCTAGAAAGTATTATAAGGAAAAAGCAAAAAAAAAAAAAAAAATAGGATGGAAAGTATAATGTAAAGTGTACAAAAGTGCATGGATATGTGTGCATATATACGTATATATATATATATATATATATACACTTTTAAAGGTAACAATAAATGGGTTGGAATTATATTAAGTACAGAGAGCGTTTTTCTTATGCGATGTGTTGCATTTTTTTCGTTTGTTACAAAGTTGAGAAAATATTTTTTTTGTTATGGAAATCATTTTTTGTGGAGAAATCAGGTTTAAGTAATTCCCATTTGCGCTTCATTCGCGCTTATCTTCACAATAAAATATTCTTATTTGACAGTATGTGTATTACGCGTTTCTCTCTCTCTCTCTCTCTCTCTCTCTCTCTCTCTCTCTCTCCCTTCTCGCATTTCCTCTATCAGTTGATTTTTATTATTTTTTCTTCACTTTTTATATCTTCTTTGACGTTCCATTTTACGATACCTTTGTTAACAAGTTTTACTGCAGGACTTTGCGATTTTATAACTTTACTATTATACCAGAACTCTTAGAAAGACGAAGGAAAAAAGATTGAAATATATGAGATTGGCAGGAACGTATCTAATAAAGAAGAAAGGAAGAACAACACAGAGAGAGAGAGAGAGAGAGACCGATACAGAGATAGAGATTACATATCAAACTTTCGGAAATTTCTTTCTTGATTGAGTCTTACTTTTGCATACGCATACATTATCGTTATAATAAAGCTCTCACTATACATTTCACCAAGAATGCATCTCAATTAATTAAATACAATTTTCAAAGGAGCTGACAAGAAAGTCATTCTGCTCTTTCCCTATAAAATAATTCATATTTAAAGATCTGATGACTAGATGACTAGTTGATTAAAATCCCCCAGGGTTTCCAAAGTAAACATTATAGTGAACCAAGACCTCCAGTTAATACTTCGCACCACTTCGTTGAATACAGTTAGTTACTCATATAAAGACTTTTCAAAATAAGAGCTTGTATTTATTAAAAGTGGTCGAAAAATGATTTGATCCGAATTATTTTCAGTTGCCTTCATCGTTGGGTCAAAAGACACGAGTTTACTTAATTTTATCAAAATATACCAAAATTCGCTATCTGTAGGTTGATAGCCAAGAAACACAACGGACAGACAGACAGACGTCTCCTGAACGTTTCATACATGCGCACAAACTTATACTATAAGCGGTAGTGGCTATTAAAATATTAAAATTTATGTGTTTATGTTTTCAGGTCAATCTTTTCAATCAATTACAGAGTATGTAAGCCTTTGACTCGCTGACTGAGGCAAACGGGAAACAAAACCGAGGATTTTCTAGTTTTGGATATTAATCTCAAATTTATTGTAACGGTTTCTTACCACCATTTAAAAATTAATCCAGTCAAGTGGATCCCACTACTAGTCAACTACTATACGTTTTTAAATACATTTGCTTGAGATAATTAATATCCAGAAATCACTTATAAGCTTGAGAAAATGAACAGTTTTCGTTACATTGATTTGTGTTAGGTGTTTGCATATGTTTTGATCATTTTTTCGTTGGGTTGAAAAACGCAATTATTGAGAATAATTATTGCAATATATATTAATCAGAATATTTTCGATGCCGTGTCGAAAGAACGGAATCCAATCATCGACCCATTTTCAAGCTTCTTCAGCATTTCGAAACCCTGTGCCAGTCAAGCCACCTTGCATAGATCTGAATAAGTGGCAGTCGGAAGACGCTATATCTGGCAAGCAAGCTGGGTGCGGCAAAACTTCCCATTCGAGCTGCAACGCTGTATCCTTGACAATTGTTGCAACGAGCGTGGCCGAGGGTTGTCATGCCACAAGATGACTTGGCGTCTGCTAACAGCTATTGTTGGTCTTCTCTGCCACAACACATCGTTCAATTTGTTCAATTGACGTCGGTAGATATCTGCAAATGATTTATCAATTGCCAAACTGTTCGAATGTGTGTTTTGAGAGAGTTCGAGCTGGGTTTTCGTCCAATCAATCTTGCAAATCATTGTCTGCGCACTTTTTTGGTTCTCAAGGCCATTTTTTGTCATTGATATCAAAACCAACACTTTTAAAGCGTTGAGACCAAAACCGACAGGTTGTGATATGATGGAGCAGCATAATCATCATCATAGGTTTCTCCAAGTGTTTGATGGGTTTCGGCAGCAGATTTCTTCAATTCAAACGACAAAAGTAACGAATCTCGAAAATGCATTTGTGAGCGTTCCATAATTATCATCTGTATACACTGAACAACTCAATAATAGCAAATGGGAAAGAGTTAAGTTATCAGTGCCACCGAAAGATGTCACTGATTAAAATATATGCAAGCACTTAATAATAAAATTTCCTTTATAAAGAAAAAAAACGTATGCATCTCGTTTCCTTTAATATCACTGTTTGGTTCCTTTTTCAACTTTTTTTTCATGCTTTTTTTTTTTTTTTTTTTTTTTTTTTTTTTTTGCTTCAAAATTTTTTTTTTTTTTTTTTTTTTTTTTTTTTTTTTTTTTTTTTTTATTTTCACCCTAATGCAAATCAATTGTTTTATCCACTTTAATACTTAGCCATCTACATATCCATGTACATTGAGATGAATATCTTCTTCGTAGATATGGTAGTTTGTAAACTTAGCTGATAGCAAAATGGTGCTAACTAACTTGAAATATCAGTCAGTACCTTCATTAGTATTGTCATTGCCATGTCAGCTACTTTTACCCATGAACGCTTACTCAAACGTTTAAGAACGAAAACATTTGTAAAATCGTATGCATTTCAAGTGAGTTGCGAAGATACGTACATCCATGTGCACGCTTGTCGTGAATTCACACAATCCTTATATAAAACCAGATTGTGCTACTGGTTTGATATAACAAAGGAGCTAAAATGTGATGATGATGGTGGATTCAAATTGTGAAAGCGTTTTATTTACCAAACGTTAGCAGTTAACACTTAGAATGCAATGATTCTTGCCGTTCATTTGTTACTTTTTTCCTTATTGCTTTGAATACTGTATTGAATATTTTTTAGAATTTCATTTTTTTTTTTTTTTTTTTATTTTGGAAAGAATTAACAAACGAAGGAACATGGTGAAGGTGTTCGAATTTCTTTTTTTTTTCTGTTTTAGCTTACAATTCTCAAATTGTTGATGACGATTTGAACTATTTTCACAAACAATTGAACAATAGGAAAAAGAGGGTAGAATCAGTGCGGAGTTCTTTTTTTCTCGTTGCACAGTGTACATCGTACACTTGCATAGAAAATGTTGCAATTTTAAGTATGGCGTTCAACTTTTATACACATTTGATTATAGCATCATGGTCTCCGATGACAAAGCGACTCTGTCGAGAGACTCAATGTATGTATGTAACGAGTATGCATATATGTCCTTTATGCATATATATATATATATATATATATATAGATATTTGCAGACCTAAGCATGTACGTATATACATGAATACATTTGACTGTAACCTCCATTCTATTTTATTCGCTGTCTGCGCTGTACTGCTTTGGGCTGTCAGTCATCAGTTTCTATGGATATTTCATGTACCATTGATGCCATCGTAGCATTCCAGTATATGTATATATATATATATATCTAAGTGTGTACATAGACATATATATATATATGTGCATATGACAAAATGTTTCTGATTTGATTGAGCGGTTGTGTATTCCCACGTTTTATTAGAATACAAAATGAGCATTCTTTCCAATACTTCCGTACTATATATGAGTCCATATGAAAAAACTAAAAAAAAAAAAAAAATTACTAAAAAAATTTTCTTTTGTTAAAAAAAAAATTGAAAATGTAATCAACAAAACAATGTCACACTTCAACTTTTGTAAATGTACCAAAAAAAAAAAAAAGAAAAGATGAAAAAACCCAGCAGTACGACAGAACGGCTCCGTCGAGAGATTCGATAGTCGTTAGTCAACGTTAGACCGTTACATTCATATCAGCACGAACGTTGGATGCCCAACAAGCACACACAGTGAAAATCCGCTGCATTTTCCTCTAACCACACATGTGTATACGTTAAGGAACTGGCCAAGACTAGGATGTGAAACTTCGGAGGATCATGGGCGACCCTCGCCTTTTCGCGTCGCTTGCTTATAAACATTGACTAATTATTTTATAGGCCCTTACGTTTAGAGCAGCTCAGTCAATGGCAAAAAAAGTGTTTAAGGTTTTTTCTCTTGGAAGCCTAAGAGGAGTATAGAAATTCGGTTCTCTCTCTCGTTAAGAAAAGAGGAAATTTTCTTCTCCCATTCGGTTCTCTTTTATTGAGGCCATCAAACTTGCTCAAGTTCTGCGGAGTCTATGAAGTTTAAGAGAGCTGGGACACAGTTGGACCCAGCGTCATGAGTGGTGATGTCCTTTTCTCGGGATGCGTGTCAGGTCGGAAGACAAGAGTGGCCCTGGCCGCGTAAATTACGAGCTCACCCAAAGCTGTACAGCAGTGCGTATGTCCACGGGGGTCAAGTTCTCCAAAAGTAGGATTGCTGCCGGTATGATGATGCAAAACCCATCAGGCTACCAGGATTACAGCCTTCTTTCATAACTGTTGGGAACGGCCTTTCGAGCAATATCGTGACGGCTATGCTTACCTAGAATTTTCGTGGGGAGCTAACATAAAGGTGATAGATAGGCCTCAACGGCTGCCAAACTGCGTGAAAGTGGTTCACAGCCATTTGCTACTTTTCGTACCTCAGGAGTAGTAGGGGAGCCCTTCACTGGGGATGGTTCTACTCCTTGAGAGCGTCAGTTATCATTTATCATATTCATTCGTGTATCATCGGGCACTGTGAGATAAAGCTTCCACACATGCTCCCAGGTGCTCACATAAAATCTTCCTGATTGGGTTGCAAGCTATTAAAATTGTCAGCATGAGATTCCCTGTTACAAAAGAAATGATAGGCATAACATACCACTATCTGCCAACAAAGTTTATATTCAAAACAGTCGAACGAAATTCTAACCGTAAAAGAAATCTTCAAGTACTACAAATACACTCAACGTTTGAATACATTTGCAATTCACTATTAATTGTATTCAAAGAAACGGGAATATAGTCACTAGCGCCGGTCACATCTACTCCATTATTTAATTAAGAAAGTTCTTTGAAAATTGTTATTATTGATTATAAAACACAAACAAACTTACAAAATACCTTTTATTAAGCATTCACGACAATTTGTGCTTTGTGCTTTAAATGCTTTTCTTTCTTTAATACGCACAATGTAGTCTAACCCTTGATAAACTCCACTTTTGTTTGTTTTGTGAAAAGCTAATAGCAACAGAAAAACTCCTTATTCTTGAATGATACGAGAAATTAAGTAAAAAACTTACGTTACGTTTACGGCGAATTTTGAATATCGAGCATTTTCAATTGCATGAAATTTGCAAACTTCCGAACTTATCGGGAGTATTTTTCTAGCTAATGGTGCCCATGGATTTCCCATTAATATCAGATTTTATTATTAATTAAAACAGTTTCTCTTTAAAAGTTTATGCGGAGACATCAGCCTTCGGCTCGCAATGAACGATGAATAATTGTATCAGTGGAATTGGTCGAGTAGGGTATTTAACGGTGCCCGGCTAAAGTGTCTTTAGGTTTTTTTTTTTTCTTTTTTTACTTATCATTTTCAATGCTGATGCAATGGTAAGCAGAACCCAAGTGTTGTGCAAAATTCATACGCTGTATTCCTCTTACGCTACATTATGTGATATATAGATGGAAATATTTAGCACACCTTCGCCTTTCGCTGGCGGATATGTAAGAAAATAATTTAAATACATTTTAATGCTAATTAATCTCTTACTGAACAGTAATGGATGCGTATTAAGATATTACAATTTTTTTTTTAATGAAGAAGAAGAAGAAGAAGAAGTGTTTATACGCGTTATCTTTGAAAAATTTTCTTTTACTTTTTTTTGCTCATTATGGAATTTTCTTATTCAGTGATTGAGGAACTTTCTTCAGTTTCATAAGCAGTAGCGTAAGTGTATACGAAATCTTTTAAAATTATTAAATTTAATTGTAAGCCGTGTCTCTCTCAATCTGCGTGGACTCTTTTTGAGATTTTCCATAAAAATAATAGTATTTACGACAAGTCTTTGAAAGATGTTAAGCATTTGAGATATGCAACAGTGTGGCAAAATGATGGCATTACGTATTTCAAAAGCGTCCACTTTCCGATGTATTCGAAAGATCAACATTGGAATTATGGTACATTTTGTGTCAAATCGTTCTAATTTCCTTAATTTCTTTTTGGTTATTCCGGGTCGTATACTTTGTATTTAAAATAATTTCAAAGAAAATTTATAAACGTTAAGCCGCATGATATTAGCCGCATGAGTAACAACGCCTCGCTGTCTGAGCTTACAAAATAGTGAAATGATTTCATTGATGACAAGTCCTGTCTATTACGAGTAGCTCGCTACCGTTTGAACTCATAGGTTTAGCAATACGATATTGAGTTCACATATACAAAGTCATCAGTTTTAAGAACCGATCTCTTTTGGATGACATTTTGCAAAAGAAAAAAAAGAAAAACTTAGACTATAATTTATTACACGATCATCTTGTACGTGATAGATTCCTTAGGTAAAAGTTCTTTATTATCCAAAATGTATAGAAGATTCGTTAATGTAAATGTTTTACACTGCAGAGTATTATTCGATGATTTTAATAAAAGTCAAACACTGTGTTATATTATCATTCAACTTACATATGTAAGAGCAGTTGCTTTTACTTATTTACAATTAAAAATTATTCGCTTTAAATTATTGTAAACTTTCTGCAAACTTCAAAGTTTATTTAGCAACGTGTCAGCAGTTACGTCTTACATATTTTAGTTTCACTAAAAGAGAAGATATTTATTTAAATTAATTTGTGCTTGAAGGATTATTATTACTATTTACTCAAAACATTGCTATGCTTTTGTTGCAACTTTGTCATGACATCAAATATCATTTAAAAAAAGGGGGAAATATCGTACAAAAATGAAGTAATGATCTCTTTACCCGCTCGCTACCCGCAATTTTATATGCAGTTCAAAGATATTAGACACGAATTTGTCCGCTGTTTATTGTGTCGGTTGTTTTTCGGTCGTTTTTCATTATAATTAATTTAAATGATTGCAACAACATTTGGTTTTTGTGCTTATTTTTCTATTTCCATAACTGCCAAAGCATACTTTTAGTATTCAGTAATTTATAATTTTATGTAGCATATTTTTAAGAGCATTTTATTTTTTGTTTTTATGTTTTCTTGTTTTTACTGCTGCAAACTTTAATTTCATTTTTGGTTGGTTTTTTTTTTTTTTTTTTTTTTAATTTTACTTATGAAAGAAAATAAATGAAAAACGTTTTGTAAAGAAAATATGTTCTCAAGGGAAATATTTCTCTAAAAACTGCTAATTAATTATGCAATTCGAATGTTCTAAAAAAAAGAAAAGGAAAACACTTCGTTTTTTGTTATAAAGTTATTAAACACATTAAAAATTTTTAATTAAGAAATTAATACCGACGGCAGCAAATGCATTTGAACAACAAAACATTGTCCAGTAATCTTTAAAGATTTAATCAAGAATTTTTACTGAATTTTCTAATGAACTTATGGAACTGATTTAAAAGTAAACTAATTAAGATACTTTCTCTATTTATACTCTGCTAAATACTAAATAAACAAATTTTTTAAACCCTTTGAAAGTAAACAAAAAAATTTTCATGCATATTTGACGAGAAACGAATATGTGTGCTTCTGTTTGTATGAGATGTGCCAATGTGTCTAGATTTCTATGGGTTATCTTTCTATTTGTCTCGGTCTTCCTTTTTCCTATGCTTTCTTTCCCTTTCTCTCTATTACACTCTTTCTCTCTCTCTCTCTCTTTCTCTCTTTCTCTCTTTCCATCTTTCCTTCTATTTCTCTCATTAAAAATTTTATAAGAATCTACAATATTTGCTTCGTACGTCGTCCATCACAGTTTGCCATTCGGTCTTTTTGTGTGATTGGTTATTAGTTTGATGCCTCAACATATTCATATATGTGCACCTAAGTTTACCAGAACCGTAGCAGTCTTAGGTTTACACATTTTCTACATTTCGGTCACTATGTCCATCGTAAAAGTATTTTCTCATTGCATTGTTCTTAAGGACATTTTCAATTGAATATTTACTTGTGCACACACAGTTATGCAATGCGGTTATTGTGATTTCAAACTTTTAAGTAGAAAACAAATCGCACATAATCTCTTTCATTATATACTGCCATGAAACATAACATAAGTTGGAATTTTTATTTCAGTAAATTCTTTGTAATTCTTTGGCGAAAGGAATTTAAAAAAAACTTCTTCGTTGCGCTCTCTAAATCTACAGCTTGGAAAAATTGTAGACTTGTTAACAGAACGCACATACATATGCATTCATGTTATAAATTAGTACACATGATATTTTAAAAATTTCCTGCTTACATGTCTAACTGACCAAACAATGAGCGCGACGTAAGCGACCAGTAAAGAGCTTATGGTTTCCTTTTTTCGCTTTAGCAAATAATTGCAAAGGTAAACGAGAGAAATAAGTACGTATGCTTCTAAATTGCTTTTTAAAAGGTATTATTTATATACACATTTTTCATATTCATATATACAATACTTTTCTGCTGCTTCAAAGTGCACCTAAAACGATGTTTGAAAAGTTACGTAAATTTGCAAAAAAAGTTAAGAGCATTTTAGGAAAAAAAGAAGCAAACGACTTGATCAACTATTCTGCAATATGTTAAAAACTCCGTAGAGAATTAAAATGACTTGAGTATGAACCTCAGTTATTCAGCAATACCTCTATTCGCATGTGCGGGCAGAGCCTCCCAACTATGCTTGAACACGCTTAGCCAGGACACTCAATGGAGGCGAAACTGGGTCCAAAACACTCGCTACTCTTGACCTTCGGAATATTTCGGGTTGTGCGGTGCTTATATACACGTACATCCAGGGCAAGTATTATGCAGATTACATTAAGTCCTTTAACAAAACTACTCGATATTTTTAACGTTCCCCCACGCTCGTACTGGGATGACCTGCGTACAGCGCACTACCGTGACTCGTCGTCCTTTAACCGTACAGCTCAGCAGCAGCGATCTTTCTCACCACACCTAATGTCTCTATTTTCAAGAGGATCGTTCACAAACACTACTCCCTTTCTCCATTCCTCGCTTCTTATACCCTTCCTGATCACCGTCGTGCCGGACGCATAGGAGACACATTTTGAACTTTCTGAACCTTCTGATCATAAAAGAAAAACAAAATACAAAAATTTACCTTTCATGTGGAATTCTAATTAGGTTGAACGACGAGATCATGGCAATATTAAATGTTCTCAAGAACTATTCGAACTTTCCATTGGACGGTTTAACATTTTTAATCATAAACTTCGTTAGAAGTGGAGTACCGTATAGCCGAGAGAGAGAATTGCGACCTTGCCAAGACTTGCCAAGAGACTTGCCAAGCGCGATAGACAATATTTCATAAATAGCTATATGTGTAGTATTTGGTTGGACATATGTTCGCCTGACTAACATTCTAAAAGCTTGCAAATGTCTTCGACTGTTTATTTTATCTTTGCTTTTTATTTCTAATTGATATTCTTCGCCTTAATGTCATTGCTTAACATAGATTTATGTTCGCTTATTAGTGCTTTAAGCCTACAAAAAAAACTGAGAATTTTAAACTGAAACTGTTTACATGAGCTGCTTACTCCGCTGCGCTCTTAACTGATGATTTTCTCTGTGACGTCGTAATATGAACCCTCAATCTTAATAGTGCTACTTAATTCTAAGTCTAAATGTCTGCATTGTAGCCCGAAACAAAAAGAACGCTTTGGTTTGCTTACAATGACTAGAAAATTGCATCTCAGGAAAAAAAAGATCAAAATAAAAAAGTAGTAATAACTTTGTCTTTAGATTTCTAATGGTGCACAATTATTTGTTTGCCAGAAATCTTTGGCGAAATAAGGTCTGTAACGAGCACCCATCGCTTTTAACAATCAACTAAGAAAGCACTCAAAAAAATCGAGATAATTGCTCATCCAACGGATTATTCTGCTTTGCCTCTAAATGACTTCTTTTTGTTCTTGAACGTCCACAATGAATTGCGTGGACAACGAAGAAGCCTTGGTTTGAAGGTATCTCAAATAGCACAAAGACGAGGCTATTTAACAAATCGTTCGAACGTATGCAAAACTTTATTAGTTGTGAAGGAAAATGCTCTCTAAAATAATAAAGCACATGAACAGGCTTAAAGTACAAATAATGCCCTACGTAGTCCCAGATAATTGTCTTTGCAATTTTATTTTTTTTAATCTTAAGACTCCATCAGCGGGCAGAGGAACGAAGAGAGTGGGCTTACTTATTTCCCTATAAAAGCCCAGGGAACTATCTTCGCCTTAAAGCGAATCTTCGATTACTATTAACTCAGGTAATATATGAAATTTTCAAACTGCTCTTTTACAGCAGACAAGCGCATAGGCTAATAGGGACCCATTCTATACGAAGCATTTCGATTACTATATGAAATGTTGATATTAAAGTCACTATCTTCTACAAGCTGAAATTTGTAGTTATTGCTTATTGTAGGCAAGTATTTCGACTAGTCACGCACGTTTCCTATCTCCAAGTTTTTGTCTCCACCATCAACAGCGAATATATATAAAATAAATTCCAGCTTTCCTATCCCAATTTTAGCGGTCATAAGAAATATCAAAACAGAAAATTGGTGGACAGATAGCAAAATTAATTCAGATGAAAAATACTGCAATACATAACGTGCCCTCTATGCTGCATGCCATCATATCAAAGATAATGTACAGCGTATTTACCATCCCACACGAAAAAGCTTGAGAAGTGCCATATATATGTGCCCGAACAATAATACCAAGACGTAAATGGTTAATTTTAAGATTTTTGCAAGCTTGTGAGCTGATTTAGTCATGTCTTAAGCTCGCATTGAGGACATAAGGAAAGGAAAAATTTTAAATGAAATCTGTCGTTCTAGGGCAAATTTTTACATGGCTAACTGCTTTTTTAGTAAACGAATTGAAAGTCAAAATGATTTGATTAAATCGAAGTGTTAATTTCATGCTATATAAGTTTACTATGTTATCTATGCGATGTTACTAATAAATAGTAATCAAATAAAAATTTATAAAAGCAGGCATACAAAAAAAAAAAAGGCGAAGATGAAGCAAGTTAAGTAAAAACTTATAAAATATGTATACTGAGAACTCTCTTGAACTATAACTTCAAAGTCCATTAACAATTTGAAAATACAGGCAATAATTATATTTACCATACGACACCTAAAAGTATACTAAAATATCAATTGTGCAATTTTGCACAATTTGTTGGCAGCAATGTTTTCATTTTAAATAAATAAATAAATTATTATTAAACCACAAGTCATTAAACTTAACTACATACAGACCGACATATCGACATACAAATACAATATGTCAACTTTGATAAACTAAACCAACCGACACATAAACTCAAATTTTCTTTAACAAATTTTCTAAATATTTTCCCTTTTGTTTAAAACGAAAAAAAAAAAAAACCCAACCAAAACTTTTTTAACGAGTAGTATAAAAAACATTTATAATACTTGCCACTCTTAAGACTATAACATATTCAGTTAAGTGCAGTGGAGAGGGGAAAAGTGTGTTTACTTTTAACAAAATCGTTTACTGGTATCTTTCAACTCGTCGGAGTTGTTTACTCAATTAGTAAATATTATAAATAACATAACATCTTGTTATTGTAATTGTTTATTATTTTCCCTCTTTGTTAGGACGGGTTGCTTTATTTTTTTTTTTTTTTTTTTGTCCTTAATAGATTTTCCAAGTGTTTACTTTAAAGCAAGAAAAACAGACGATCTTAAGTGAGCTTAAAACAAAAAAAAACAAAAAAAAAAAACTTACCTGCAACGCATAGAGAGAAAATGTATAGAAAAAGCATTTTTTAGAAATTTAATAATTAAGTAAAAGAACCAACAAAAGCATAGTAAAAGTTCAGCTAAAAGACATCGTACATGCACATATATAATGCAAAAAAAAAAAAAAAAGAAAACACAAAAAAGCTTAAGGAAAATTTTTAAGAACAATATAAAAACCTGTTGGTTAGCTCTACAGTCTCAGTTACATAAAAACTGCTTACACACACACACACATATATATATTAACAAATTCACTTACATTGTTAGGCATGTGTGTGTATATCACTCACTATATTGTAATTATTAAATGAGTTCTCTGTTCATTATTATATTATATGCGCATGTTTATATGTATGTATGTATTATTTTACTGGTGGCTGCTTGTACGGTTTATTATTATTGTAGTTGCTCGGCTAAAGGCAAAACTCTGCTAAATTTATGTGTCTTCTCTATATACATGTTCACATATGTATGTATGTATGTATGCAGGCTTGCTTGCTTGTTTCTTGTCGAAATTTAATAGTGTTGTTCGAGAAAAGTCACTTATTGTTTTCACTTTGTTTGGTTCGTTTGGTTAGAGAGAATATCTAGACGATCCCGTATATGGCAGTCATATCCACCTACAGAACAAAGCCAGCAGCATAAATGTTAGCAGCATAGTAAACAATAAAACATGAAGAATCTAAAAAGTAAAAGCAAATGTAAGTAAATACCTGAGGTAAAATAACTCGGTTATACCGTATCTGTACACGCTTCTTATGAAAAATGTACCGTTTATGATATCGCACAATGATTTAATTTAAAAGCATATATAAAAGAATATTCGTTCATTCCTCTTTTCTTTTGTTTTAACTTTACGAACTTTCTTTTTACATCAATATTTTAAGCTTTTCTTTTCATCATTCAGCTTGAAGCTTGCTGGCAGTAGAACAATTGAAATGAAATAAGTTTCAAAAAAAAAAACAAAGTAAAGCAATTTTTTCCCTCTTCGAGTAACAAACAGTGGGGATTCACCATTTCAAACGATTACATACATTGGGATATCCCTAAAATTCACCCAGGATTCGAATTTTCCGTGCTTTGGGTGATGTATAGCGAAAAGATGCCGCGCCAGTTAACAAAAACAAGTTCAGTATCATTAAAAAGTAGAGCACTACAAGAAAGAAGAATTAATTATGGAGCAACCAATGGCTGGGCGGATCTTTGGAACAAAGTCATGTACAAGTTATTTCTATCTTAATGCGGATTTTAGACTAAAGGCTTCGAAATTGCGGCCGGTCGGGCAATAATGCTTACTGCTCTTTGCTTGAACGATAGGATCATCGAATTTTTGCATCTAAATGTCGACGCCATGAAGCAAGACGGCAGCAAGAATGTTTCACCTGCCATACAACTCAAGAAATCGTTCACTTGCTGCATGAGTTATTTTCTTCTTACATGGATTTTGTGGTCGCAAGCTATAAGGATTTCAAGATACTTTAGTCACTAAGAGCGTGTCAATTATTGGGAGGACTTGAATTACAGAGCGATGCCTCGGTTTTGAATTCCTTTTAGCCTTAAGAATATATACGTTTGCTTTCTATATCTACAAACAAACAGCCAAACATAGCTACATCAACTTCGAAGCTCATATTCAACATACGTAAAACATATTATTAAGATTTCTATTTGGGTTTGTTGTGCATTGCTCTGAATATTTAAAGTGAAATAATAAGCTCAGGGTAGCTTTTGTTTTCGGTGCTGCATGTAAGAAATTTATATTTATTTTAAAGTGCTACCTTCCTGTATCATCTAAAGCAAAGCAATATATGACAAGTCAAAGCATTATTATGTGTGGTGAGGCCACCTTCAAATACCTTAAGGCATTTCAGTGCCAACAATTATATCTTATTTCCGTCACGCGTCAGTATACCATATTTCGTCAAATATTCTTTATCTTATATTCTTCTTCTTATTATCTATATCTTATTTCCATCACGCGTCAGTATACCCTATTTCGTCAAATATTCTTTATCTTATTCTTCTTCTTATTATCTATATCTTATTTCCATCACGCGTCATTATGCCATATTTCGTCAAATATTCTTTATCTTATTCTTCTTCTTATTATCTATATCTTATTTCCATCACGCGTCAGTATACCATATTTCGTCAAATAATCCGCAAGCTCGACGGACTGTCATACCAACAGTCGTCTGAATTTTTAATAAAACAATCCTGTTACGTATATAATACAAAGAAGTCCATCTAATCCGTTGATAAAATTAAGTTTGGAGGAGGTACCAAATAATTGGTTAAGTAAAGATTTACTTAAGAGGATTAAGATAAATATTCGGCTTAAAAGCCAATAAGCGACTTGTACTTGTACTTGAATTGATTAATAGATAAACGACTTTGCAATCTTGAACTACTTTTACTTGAGTAACTGGCTAATTATTTTCCTTACGTTTTTATCGCCCAAACAGTTCATTCCGCGATTAATAAAATTCGCTTTAATATGATCTCACTTAAGCGGTCCGATTCAATTTACAGAGCGAACTTCTAAACGGAGTGCCATGGAATTAGAATCACAATGTCGAACTGTTGAAGTCTCACTTGATAATCCAGTGATATTAACTCGAATACATTAACTTGGAGATTTATGAGAGAAACCGCAACACAAATAACTCCTAATAAAATCATTCTCAAAGTACTATACAACGAACACTATGCAGTAAAGTTGTCCTTTAATACCTTGTTCTTTTTACGTTACCCGTATTCCTCTATAACAAATCCAAAATTTTCTGATTTACAAAATCATTTCGCATTTCGCAAACATAGTTACATTTGTTCGATTAGAGACTTGAATTAATTTCGATAATTACTCAGTGTATTCGTCTATCGTTTCCCCAACGACGCTACGTCAAGTTTTAAACAGAAACTCTAGTAATATGGAATTTTTAATGATTTTGCAAATTTACAGTCTAGGGCCGTCGAAGTGCAAATCTATTACTTGCACCACTGAACATGGGGTTACACGCAATTTGTCATTTCGCTTGCAACATGCAAAAGGCAGCCTTAGAGCCTTAGAGAGATGAAGTATAAATACTCTTAATCAGCCGGAAGTTCTGCATTAATTAAAGCATTTTCATCTGTCCGTCTGTCTGGCTGTCCGTCTGCGTATATCTATCCTCGCCGCAAAAATTAAGCTATCAACTTGAAATTTGGCAGAAGCACTGGAAGTTTTTGCATGCAGGTTAGTACTGAAAAGAGGCCCGCAGTAGACCGTAAATTGAACGCAATCCCGTTTGCCTAAACAAAACAGTGTGAGTTTTTGCTTATTACGCAAACATCATCAAAGATTGAAAACTGAAATTTTCTACATTTACTTTACCGAAAATCTTGCTGTTTATGTGTAAAAACGGAAAAGATCAGCTATGTGATTAAATTTTTTCATTATCATGATAAGACAGAATGTTTCAAATTCTTTCCAAAATTGCTCAAATGAAGGTCTTATGTGATCTGCCTAAAATGAATATGGAGAAGATCACGACGTGATCTTAATCTTCGTAACAACACCATTTATATGGGTATCGAATGAATGGACTTGGACAGTAGGAGTCGACAACCACGTCAAGAAATAGTGCCCTAATTTTTTCATCACACTACCGCCGATATGGAAAATAGAAATAGGAGAACTTGGGGAGTTGGATGCGACAAGTATGTTAAGTATGTTAATTCTACATTAATTATGATGGACGTCACGACATTTTTCTTAATAATACAATAAATATTATCCCAAATTGCGTTTCATGACCATAAACAAAAGCATGGCGCACTCAAGACTTTAATGGTGGTGCGGATGCGAGATTCGGCCCCAGTCGAATCTAACTTTTTTAGTTGTTTACAAAAAAAGCTGACCGATCTACACCAAAGTTAGGACTTTCACTAATCCTAATCTTAAGTTTATCAAAAAAGTCTTCCGGAGGCAGTCGATAGAAGCAGATCAGATATTTAAGAATATTAGATGAAAATTAATGGAGATTGCCTGGAAAAAAAAACAAAAAAATACTACAAACATTATACTCAACTTCGCTTTACATTATAATCAACTGCGCTTTACAATCTTTAAACTCTAAGCAATAAGACTCGGAGACATCGAACAGTACTTCTCAGAAAGCGAAATTTTATTGAAAAAACGGAAAAAAAAAGTTTCTTGCATAATGTTATGATCGTTAATAAAATATATGTGCTTTTGCGATCCACTAGAACCGGCAATATCGAACAACGTAAACAGTACTTCCTGCATTTGAAGAAAAAGGTGAAAACGAAACATTTATAGTATGAATAACATATGCATTCCGTTTCACTTATACGTTACAAGATTGATGAAAGAAAACCATGAATCGTTTAATGGATCCCTTTTTTCGTACAAAGTGTAGTAGTTGATGACGTTGAATACAATTTCGTATTTTTATAAATTCACTTAAATACTTATATGCTAAGCAAAAAGGCTCGCAACGAAAGAAATTAATTCAATGTTCAAAACTCAAAAAAAAAAAAAAAAAAAAAACAAAATTCATATTCATTTCAGCTGACTGTAGTAATAATAATAATAATTTTAATATAACTATTCAATCGCCCCTGGCGACAACACGGCAAACATTAGAATCAACGAGTGTATGAACAAAAATTTTATTAAATATGTTGCATGAAATTGATTTTGACGTTGAAAACCTATATAGTCCTTGGGGATGATATAACGAAAATACTACGATTTTTTGCTTTTATTCGTTTTAGAACGAAGCTGACCATGAAATATATATTAACCCTAAAACTACCGAGTGCGTTAGTTCGGGCTTCGACAAAAGACCTGAATAGTGTAATATTCTGTAATTTTTTGATGCGCTTATTTTTATGAAAAGATCTTCAATCAATTGCAATCCATATTTTTCTATTTGTTGTAATCTTAGAAATGCCGATAAATTATTACTCCTTCTACCGAAAGGGATCATTTTGTGGCCTAACATTGAAAATGCAGCGAAAATTTTTTCATATTTTCACACTGTATTGTGCAAAAGAAATTGAGCTCTTTCTTATTCCTATGTATTGGAATAAACATGTTTGTGATACACGTTTATCTAGTATAAATGTCCGGCCACTGAGCGATTCATTTTATCAAAACGATTGCAATGCCTAGAAGGATGCATCAGAGATCCCACACAATAGATATATTTTTTAATCGATTTAATCGATAGCAATCTGTCCGTCTGTCCACTTGTGCAATGCAAAACTGAACCTATCGAATTTAAATTTGGCAGAAACATTGAAAGTTCTTGCACGCAGGTTGCCTTCAATTCCGCCACCCACCCAATATTTTTGGGTATAAATTAGTTTTGTTTTTTTAGAATAACGGTGATGGGTATAAAAGAGTCGATCACGAACGAATATAATTTTCTTATTTTTCTTTTCTTTTTTTTTTTTTTTATGTACAATCTCTTCAGTAAGATAATAAATAAATTTAATAGGAAATTGAAAAAAATAACAAAAGTTCTTGTCCGTCAATGGAAGATTCAGTATATGATGGCTTTCAACTTCCTTATCTCATGTCTGGTTATATCTACAAAAGAAAAAAAATACAAATTTATACCATTTGTGTTAAGTAGCATTTTTTAGAGAAAGCAAAAGGCTCATCAGTCTAAGGTAAGCATGGGTGGTCAACTATTTGACCATTAATTTTTTAATTAATGAACCAGTCGGGACATTTTTTGCATCGAACACTAGGGTAATAGTCGATAATGAATATTCTGCGCAAAAGTTTCTCAGCAACACTTTTACTGATTCGAAAATTATAAAAAATTGTCGATATTTTTCTTCTTCCCTATCGCAATTCCACCAAAGCAAGTATCAATATAATCTCTTCTCTTTGAAATATGTATATGTATGCAAAACGTGGATACTTCTAGTGTTAAAACGTGCTTCTAATGCTTATTTTCATTATCGCGTATGTAAAAAATGTTAATAATGAAAAAAAATGTTTAACAAATTTGTTGCCTACCTTTAGACTACATATTAAATAAGCAGCATTGTTGGCTTTTGTAAAAACATAAAATTTTCATTTGTAAAATTGAGCCCATGCTTGTTCTAATTAAAACAGTATTTAACTTAATAACAAAAGTAATTTATTTTGACTAACGCACAATAATACACAGACCTTTATATGTATAGAAAAAATACATATATACATATATATATATATATATATAAAGAGGGTTATTATCCATTTTGTAGTTCCGAACGTAAGCGTAAATGAAACACATTTCTGATATGGTTTGGATCTTGCTGTTGTTCGGGGAATATATTACATAAACAGTGTTGTGCAGCGTGCAGAAATTGTTAACACATATTATGAAAACAATGAACCCATGGCTACGTTTCATGCATGTGGGATGATGCTCATATTTGGTTAAATGACTTTGTTAATAAGGATTGTTAGCCCTCTGGCGTAAGGAAAACAAATCTGATGTTCGCAAAGGACTTGTATCTGTACAAAAATAACTTCTGATTGTCGCTTGTCGATTCAAAATGTATGAGCAGTGACTCTCAACGCAGAACGCTAAAGAAACATGATAACTGATTTTTTTCAATGATTTCGCGTTGGAAGGTAAGTCACATCAACGAGGTGATGCCACACGCCGTTCATTTCGTATGATCTCCAAAAACGTTGATTTGTGTTTGACACAAACATCATGTGACATAACTGTGGACAACTTTTTACTTAAGAGCACCGGCTTACTCCAATTAACCGTAAACTCTCTCAATGATTTTATTCATCAAGATTATGCGTATTATTGGTGAGGTAAGAGCAGATTTATGTGGAAAACTGACAAAAATTGATGTTTTAGAATTTAATTTTCCCAAAAGTCTGGAGGCGCTTATTTACATGAAATCATTTTCAAACAAAAACAACTTAAGCCAATGTCTTAAAAGTAATGTTGATATCCTTTCTACCCTTTAGTTTTTATTACAAATTAAAAAAGAAAAAAAAAAAAAATACTTATTTAATGGCCCACACACTTATATATACAGGTATATATATATATGCATGAGCTCAACAAGAGCTCACCGCTAATGCTGGTTCGACTCCCGAAGATAACAGAAATTAATGGAGTAAACATTCGGTTACAGAAAAGTTAATGGGAACAATTAGGTAGCGACACTTTTAATGGAATGGAAAATAACGTAAGGCTGATTTCAAATATCTTATAATTTGAATGACGGTCATGGCATGTTATTCTGCAACGCATCTTGCGATTACCCAAAAAAGGTACAAAATTAAAACTTAAACGATTAAATGTAAACTCGATTATCATCCAAAACCCAAACTGACAATCGTTAGAAAGGGCTGTAAAGTTTTTAAAAGCTTAAAAAAAAAAAAGAAGAAATAAAGAAAAAAAATCCTCTCCTTGATCCATAAAATCAAAGTCTCACAGCAATGACCAAACGAAAACATTAACGCAACCTTTGAAAGGCTTTATGGCTATTAACAATAACCCAAGGCTAACGTTGAAATTTCACAGTAAAATCAACCGTCGACGTTTCGATTACTTTGAGGCCATGTTGCTGCAGCATAAATGTCAGGACGACATGTTATTAATGGAATTTAACAAACATGTACTTAATCTACGGATAGTGGCGAAACTTGATTATAAAGCCGTTTATATTATGACTTCAGCATACGTCTCGTTTTTCTTTCCTTTTATTTTTTTTTTTTTAAATATTTTACAAATGATTTGATACAAACAACAACAAAAGTGTTTACGGCTGAACGAAAAAATATATATGTAAATATTTTGACGGTTTGAAGCAACAATATGCAAAGGAGAAAAACGGGATTTGAGAAATAAGATCTTTTCAGAAGCTTGTTTTTAAAAATAAAATTTTGCGGAATTTTTAATTTGCTTATCTTTTAGGCACATTTCAACGCGCAGATGTTTTATAAAATAGTTTTAATAAAAAAAAATTCGCTCCGCTACTCTATAGACCTTAAAAGTGATGAATTTATTTTCGGTCGAATACGTTTGTCTATCTTATCTCTCTTTTAATTGCTATCGTTTATGTTATAGTATCGACGAACCGAAGTGATTTCAATTTAATTTATATTGAAACTATTTTGATGTTATTTGGGCAAAATGTCATTTCCACATCCATCATTGTTCCACTTTGTTTAGCTTCTTCCAATTTTCGATTGTTCCCCTCTATCAAGCATAGCGCTCTCTATTAACTTCTAATTAAGCATTCGATGAAAGTTGCATACAACAAAAGACCGGTCAGTGTATGCAAAGGCAATCTGCTCTACGTCGTAATTTCATTTTCACAAACTTGGATTGGAGAGCTTTCACAAGCTGACTTAGACTTAAAAAGAAAATTTAAAAAGTTCTTTTTACATCCAAGTCGTTTGTAGGCCGTTCTGTAAAGCCCTTACAGTGACAAATTTTGTATGCGTGCAGCTGAAATAGGCAGAGATAAGTTCTGATGTGACTCCGAAAAAGTGTTTACATCGTCCTCTTCGCCTTTCCCTTTCCTCCTCACTTAACGTACAGATCTATCTTTTCCAAAATCGTTACTCCTTTCCTTACGCCATTCCCTCATAACGTTGTCTATCTTTAATGGCAGACTATCCTCTAATTTTTTGCTAAACGATACAGACCTGACAAACAACTCTCCCAAAACAGCTAAATATTAGTTTTTATTATGCGCTCCTATAAATCGGTGCAGTCTCATTCTCAATTGACATTGAATTTGATTTTTAATTTTCGTGCTAACTTCTCGCTCTTTAAAGAAAAATGCGTTGCAAGTTTCAACCAGACTTTCGTGGCATCTTCCATAATACGCTTCGTCGTTTACATTATATTTACAATGATATCAGAAATGCGGCATTCGTGCAAGTGGAATGAGCGTTCACGCAATCACCAATACATTGAAATAATTTCATTATCAAAACATTTATTGCATTTTCTTTTCATTCTCATGGTGAATTCTTTGAATCGTATGGTTATGGTTTTTCATTATTGTACCTTTGCCGCACCCCGCTTGTAAAAATTTTTGATTGACTTTAACGCCGTTATTCTAATTCTATTTTCGAAAAATTCGAGGCAATGAACTTCAAAGCTTTTGGATGAAAATTCTCAAAGAATTTTCGAATAGCTCAGCAGTTGATGAATCAACTGATCCTAGATGCGTTTACAAGCGATGGGAAAAATCGCGAAAGAGGAAAAATGGCTACCTTACGAATTGATTGAAAATTCCATTTCGAACCGGTCCAACCTCACTGTTTCATTGCTTGCCAGACGAAAAACGAAGAAGTTTCTATGGTGTATTGTGACCGGCGATGAAAAGTGGGTCTACTACGACAATCCCAAACACAAAAGTCATGGATGATTCCAGGACAGCCATCCGACATGTCCATACCGAAGCAGAATTTTCATGGCCATAAAATATTGCTGTCCATATGATGGGATCAGCGGAATGTAGTGCTCGCTCACAACTCGAATGGGAAGTTCTGCCACCCCAGCCAGCGTACTCTCCAGACATGACATCTCCTGATTACCACTTGTTCACATCGGGGCAGCATGTCTTAGCTGGCACCCGGATCCGCTAAGTTGACGAAGTGCGAAAATGGGTCGCTGCCCATGATATCACCATGTTGCCAAAAATATTATAAAATGTTGTACAATATGAGGGAAACAAGTAACAAATGATCAAAATACATGCAAGCATCTAATATGATTACAGATACACAAGCGTACTTGTCGCAATAAAATTGTTGCCTGCCTAACCAAATTAATGCAAAGATGAAAATGTTTCGTACGCGTTAAAACTTTGGTGTTGGTTTTTTAATGAAAGATACGTTTATTAGAACTAAGGAAAAATTAACTTGATAAGGATGAGGGTTCTGAAGAGAATGAAACAAAAAGAAACAGCATTCATAGTCCTGTCATCTACTTTCATCACTATTCTCAACCTATCAGTCCGCAAATTACTTTCAGTTTGTCTAGAATTTGTTTAGTTGGTTTTACTAATCAGATCCACAAAATAGATGCTAAAGATCCATTAACGTATTTGTGTGTATGTCAATACTTTTCCTAACATAAATTCGAATACAAATAAAATCGAAATATTTGTTTCTTGCGTAAACGTCTCGAAACTATTACTTGATCGATCCGGATATTCTACTCGGTATCTGTAGCTATCCAACACTGTCGTCGAAAGCGATTAAGAATTTCATCCAGGAATTGATAATCGATTAGACATGAAATCAATCGGACTGAAGAACATCTTAAGAATGACAAGGCGAAACATTATAGTGGGACTTGGCCGGGCAATAAAGAGTCTTCATCACTTCGCTTAATGCTGTTATTCATATAACAACTTATCCTTATATGGGAAGCGATCGAAAATGTGATCCGATTCAGAGCATTTGCAGTAGCGTTCATCCCTGGGCGGTGTACAAAATTTCATTAAAATATTTTGAAAATTTGCGACCTCTAATTTGAACACAAAATTACATGGACAGAGGGACCGAAAAGCTTAGAATAGATTCAGAAAATGATTCTAAATCGATCGGTATAATATGAAATGTGAATTTATCTCGAACCCTTCTGGGTGTTACAACCGTCCATACAGACTTAATATATCGTGCACTACAAATGGCGCTTTTTAAGTACATTATGCTAACTTTTTAGACATGTTTTATGAAGCTTTTGTATACCTGTTAAATTTTAAATATATTTTATTATATAAACATATATATGTAACATAAGTCACTTTATTTGTACGTGATCCATGCTGGATAACATTCGTATGTTTCGTATGTTCGTATGTATGGCAATAAAAGACTGATAGCATTTATTAATTAGATTTACAGTTCTACGAGCAATGCTCTAATGAAATGTTATTTCCTTTGCTTTTCAAATTAGTTTATGGAAAGAAAAATTTGAAAATATAACGCACGAAAATGTTTTAAACTAATTTTCTCAAGAAATTAATTAAAAATCCTTCATAGTCATGGGAAATTTTTATAACAATTTTCATTGAAAATTTTCTTACTGAACTGTGCATTCATCCATCACCATGCAATCTCTGCTTTTTAATGCGTTTTAAATTGTTTAGAAAAAAAAGCATTGAAAATCACAAAAAGATGTGCAAATATATTCCAGAGTAAACTATCCTTATCAGGATGTTGCAACAAATATTTAAAAATGTACATAGAAACAAAATGTACACACGCTACAACACACATACACACACGCACACACACATATACAAATGCATCAAATAATGTGGCACACATACAGAGAACTGCAATAATTTTCCCCTTGAGGCTTTCGTAAGTGTAACTACCAGTAATTAAACTCTTTTTCCAGTGGGACTCCCTTGTGTAACCACATAAAAAATACGAATGCAGGAAAATTAAACCAAAACGTAAGAGTTATATGTGCATATATTTATATACATATACATATATATATATATATATATATGTATATATATATATGTATATGTAGAAGAGTTTGTTATACGTAGGTATGGGTGCGAGCAAATATCTGCAATTATACGTAAGCACATATGTAAAATAAATAATGACAAAAGAAGCAATTATAAATACTCACATAAGCATACACATGTAAAATTACATTCTCATGTATGTACTTAAATGTAAACATTAAAAAAAGCACATATATGTATGTATGAATTGCTTGTATGCGTATATATATATATATGTGTGTGTGTGTGTATGTATGTGGACATGAATGAATGAATGAATGCTTGAATGAATGAATGAATGAATGAATGAATGAATGAATGAATGAATGAATTCATTTACAAACTAGAAGACGTTGTACACAAAATATTGTCAAATATTTTACAGTTTACGATGTTATGAACTATAAACACATAAACATATACATATACATATACATATACATTTTGATATTACAATTCGAGCACATTCATAATAACACACACAAATGTAAAAGAATTCACATTAACAGAAGCACTGAGCACTATGCATGCACGCGCGCATATTCACTTAAATTTCGAATGAAAACAAAATTATTTTGTAATCAAAATATTTTAAATTATGCTCGAACTGCTCTCTATATGACATGTGAATATGTGAATATGAGAACGGTGGTTTTCTTTAATTAAAGAATTTTAAAAACTGAACTTTTATTACAAAACATTTATACGCCATTAAGAACGGAAACCCGGAAAAAGTCTCTCTACTCTTAAATATCGTTTCTCGCTGTTCGGTCATCCCATAAACAATACGCTGTTTTATTTTTTACAAACCCAATCTTATCCAAAATTTTAAAATATATTTTTATAATAGAAACAGGAAGGTCTCTCTCTCTCTCTCTCTCTCTCTCTCTCTCTCTCTCTCTCTCTCTCTCTCTCTCTCTCTCTCTCTCTCTCTCTCTCTCTCTCTCTCTCTCTCTCTCTCTCTCTATTCTAATTCTCATAAAAATTTTACAAATTTTATTTACTTATTTATTTTATTTTTTGTTTATAAATAAGCTAAACACGATAAAAAGTTGCTTTCGGAACGTTTTATTTTATGCATTTATGTTTATTTTATATTATGAAATATTATTGTAATAGAAGCCTTACCCTACTGGTAATTGGTAACTGGCAACTTATATGTAATTGAAACGGAACGATTTCTTATTTTTTTTTTTCAAAAAGGAAGACGACTTATGGACTACACAAGACCATAGTGATAGGGATTGTAATGATAAATGGAACGATATTTTACTTAAATGGTAATAAAAAGACGCAGAGATCCATTGAGGCTTAAACGTGAAACAATTTAGGATTTTTGCACAATTTACCTCAAATTTATTCAATAAATTAAACAAAAATTCTTTTTAATAAGACCATAAAAGTGAAACGGTTGGCGTGTAACAAAAAATGCAACGATGTTTAATATCGTATTATTCTTCTTATACGTGGTTAGCGAAATTCCTCTTGTTGTTATTTAAGTAAGCCAGCAATTGTTATCATAGAAAAATAAGTAACGAAAAGTGCAACATTCCTTTTACGGCCGATCACTGAAAAGTGATCGAAGGTTAAGTCGTGTTTCCAACTAAATACATAGAAGTGCAATGAAAAATATTTACCTTCAAGAGAACACCGGATGTTATATGATATTAATGGCGAAATAACGAAAATAGAGAAAAATTAAAACAATAAAAAAAACTTCATCTTAAGCTATTGAACTAAAGACATGAGAATTTTCGTGTTATTTCATTTTGCATAAATTCATGGCCGATACCCGAATGAATACTACAGTAATATGCTTACCACAGATAAGTAAACAGATGGACGCACTGACTTGCCTAAATCGACTTAGAACTGGACGTTGGTTGATTGGGAATACATTGCATATAGTTTATGGAGTCTTTGAAGATTGCTTCTGGCTGCGTTAAAAATTTTTAAAAAAAAGGAGTATAATCCCAACTTCTCATCGGTGGGTATGAAGAAATGAGTTTGCGCCTGAAGAAAACTAGTCTTTCGAGGAATGTCCGTTCATTTTTGATCGGGCCCATGTCTAAATTTGAATATTCCACCAAGTACGTAGCGTATTACTGTGGAAAATGAAGGTCAGTCGTTTTATTTTTTTTTTGTCGGAAATGAAAAAAACCACATTATTTATAGACTAACCTAACGAATATATATTGTATGCATATAAATGCAAGCTTAACAATTCTACAGAAATGCGCGCTCAAGTCTTTGCACACGCATGGATGTGAACAATGAATAAACTGTTTTGCTTTTTTCAAACACATCAAATTCTGACGGCATATTCTGCATACGTATACCTATACCTATGCGTATGCTATGCAACAACTCATATAAATGCGCGTATTATCATACCTGTAGACACGTGCATTTATGTCCGCATAACAGGCACTTAGACAGAGTGCTGTTTCTTGATTTGTCTATCTAATAAATTTCGAGTTCATTTATTTTCTCTGTCTTTTTGTGAAAGGAACAAAATTTAATTCATTGTCTGGGCAAACAGCTTTTGTTAAGCAGGTGGTGGTCTTAATACTCTTATATGGGATTTGAAAATAATGAACCAGCAACATACAAACTGATATTGCCTATAAACATATTTTGACAATTAAACAAATAATTAACTTGAAGAAGTCTAATCATTACATATCCACCGCTTTAATAATGAACGAACGGAATGAAAATGTGATAAACGGTAGTTGCCAAGTACAACATTGCACATGTACCATCACTTTATGTGCACCTATGGTTTATGGAAGTAACCTATCAATTAGATGATGAAAGTTATTATGTTCATCCAAACATCGGGCTTACTCTTTGCCTATCAAGTTCGGACTTTAAAGCAACCCGTAAAAAAAGATTTTGAATTAGTTGATGGTGTAAATGTGAAAAATCATACTTTCAAGCGAGAAAATAAATCAGAAGAAATAAGTCTGCAGAGATGTCGTTTCTAAACAACTATTAACTGAGATTTAACTTTCTTCCTGTTTCCGCCATTTTTCTTACACTTCTCTATGGTTTGACATGAAAAGTTTTCCAAGCATGCTGTGACGTGTACATATAGGCGCAGTATCAGAGACAACTAACTAAATGACAAGATGTTGCAAACATATTGTTGAAAATTTTTATATAGAAGATTTTTACGGACTTTTTGTCAGTAACAGTGGTACGCTTTACTCTTCCGTTCACGTTATTCTTATGGGCAAAACTTTCTGTTAGCAGTTTCTTGATAAGCCGTCGCTCACGTTCTCTCAAAAGACTTCAAAGCAGCTGCATACACAATTCGGTGCTTTTAAGTGAACATGCGCTATACCATACATAGAAATGTGTATATACGAAAAAAATTATGATTTCTCGGCAAAAATTGATAAAAAAAAAAAAAAAAACAAAAAAAACAATATTTTGACATAACAACCATGTCTGTAAATTTTAGATCGTACATGATTAATTTTTGAGCCCAAAGCCCTTAATATGACAACGAACTCGAATATTTAAAGAGTTTTCATAGAAATCGGTCCGGAAGAGTCATTTTCCATATAAATTTGTTGTGGAACGTTTGAACCTAATAAGACCATTTTAGGGGCCTATTCCATATAATTTGGCCATTTTTAGGGCCCCTTACATATAACTAGAAAATAATTGGTTCTGGTTTGTTGTCGGTTAAAGCTTTGCCTTAATCGAAATATATCGTAGCTAGGGAATGAAAAGGGCGCCACTTTGAAGCCAGAAACCGGTATTTGCGATTTTCGCCACATGGGTCTTCTTTTAATTGCACAAAATTTAATGAAACCTCGGATTTGAAGGAAGACCTCCTTGTCAATTGACGACACAACATTCAGCTTTCACGTAACGCACGATATAGATGAACACATGCTCCACCAGAAAACAGTCGATCGAATTTTCTTAAGGGACTATATGGACAGACAGTTAATTTCATTGCAAGTAGCAAACAATTTGTAAAAAATATCATTACAAACGTGTCTACGAATGCGAACAGTAAGTATATCTGACAGAGTTTGTTACTATTATTGTATTTATTGTTGTATTAGGGTCCTTGCCCTGATCCTGAACAAGGTATATAGAATTGTATTTCAAAAGCGTAGCATATACTTATGTTTTTTGCTGGAATTACTTACACGCATAAGGTATGTCAGCGTCGCGTCACGTTTTAGTGGAAACCGACTAATACGTGTTCGGAATCTGGAAAGAAAGCTCTTTTAAGAAGAGAAATTCTTGACAAAATTCCACAATTACAATCAAGTGAGTGAGTTAAGAAACACTGCTTCACCTTATATGAATTTTGAAAACTTATCGCTCAAAAAATATAGATATTTGATATTATGCAAGCAAATTCTCTCTTCTAGGATAGTCTCGTACTTATTCGCACAAGATATACAGCCGTAGTGGGATACGACCTGTCATTAAATACTCTACGCCACTTTGCTTATTACAGTTAGTCATTTTAATGACTTTCGAAAATTAGGTATCATATAGGTCGGGATTAAAACAGTGATCAGATCCGAACCATTTTCAATAGCGATCATCCTCGCCCCATATCTCAAAAATTGCAACCTGTACGTTGGACACGAAAGAACAAAGGCGGAAAGCCGGACAGATGGATAAATAAGCTATCGGTATAATAAAAGATGGGTCTATCTCAAGTTCTTCTGGGTGTTACATACATTCGAACAAATTTAATATGTCCTTCTGTCACAAGTGATGTAGGGTATAAATAATAAAAAAAAAAAACTATTGATATTCGTTCGGTCCAAGTCTTAAGGAATATAAAAGACTTTTTTCAGCTGAGCGTTTTTCAAAACTCTACTTTTCCTTTTGTTTGGTGAAAATATAAATTCGAACATTTTTTTGTTCAACCAACTACTTAAACGATCCTTCCTTCTTGTGGTTGTGGTTGGTTAGAGACGACCATAGGCAGAGGGGGCACGAAAACGCGTGTAGTTTTCCGGTGTACCCGTTCGATTTGAAAGTCAAAACATGGAGAACAGCGAAAGAAACCGCTTGGTCGAAAAGTTGTACGCTACAGCATGAGTAGTTTTTGTATCTTACCCAATGCGTGTGTAACTGTAGCAACGCCTGGAATTAAGCATTAGATGTCCCGCGAAGTATTTACACTCTTGATTAATATTAAGTTCCGAGTTAATCTACACAACGATGTCCTGGTGTCTGTCCAACTTTGTAAATGGCGATTTAATTTTTTTCCAAACATCGAACACGTCTGTAGCTGAGACCTTGAGTTCTTTTCTTTTTACTCATAGACTACAGCAGTTACAATAATAAAAATTGAATCGTATATCTTATGGGTGAACTTATAGCACTTTTAATATTCACTCCTTTCGTTTTTTTTTTTTCTTTTTAAGTGCTCTTAAGATAAATGTCGTAGGTAAAGAAAATTTTGATGTCAGTCTAATATAATTTTCATACTTTCTTCTCATCCATCTCCATCCATCACACATTTTTATTGTCATTTCTATGCGAAAGTACATGAATGTAAGGCCAACAAATTATTTCGTAAACAAAAATACATAAAATATCTTAAATATGAAGTCGAAATTGATAAGTACTTCATTAAAATTAAGTAAAAGCTCATAAAGTTACTAATCCAGTTGGCTTAGCAATATGCAATCGTTATGCAAACACTCATCCTTAAATACACGAGCACGCGACTCACGCATGTGTACACATGTGTATATCTTCACTACTATTTTCACAATGACATAATTCATTGCTGTGAGTATGAGATAAGCTTAAAATCATATAAACACGCACTCTTTTAAGTGGCTGCTCGCCCTTTCGCCTTGTTATGGTTTCTTCCTCTTTTTTTTCCTTTTTTTTCCTTTTTTTTGCTTTTTTTTTTTATTTTGTTAGTTTGAAAATAAAGTGACATATAAACAGTAATGGATTAGTGTGATAAATAAAATGAGTGTATATTTGAAAACAAACTCAGGATTCGTTTCGGTGTAAGTAACAGCAATGGTTGATTGTTGCGATGCTGCTTCACTTTAGTTGATGGCTTATATATTGAGAAGAGTTTCTGCATGGCACACATATATATATATATATATATCTGTGTGTGTGTGCATAACACAAAGCTAAATGAATGAATTGATGATAATTTTTGAGTTGGTTTTAGTGGCTAATGCCTCACCGATTTCAAGCATGTGAATCCCCAAAGAGTGTAGTGGTTTAAAATCCAATGTATTGTTATGAGTATTTATATAGAGTTCGCTCACTTGTATAGCGAAGAGATGAAAAGGATTTGAAATGAAATGTAATAAAAACAACTACTTTAGCATAGCATATCCTAGTTTGTTATACTTGCACACGCACACACACACACACACACACACACACACACACACACACACAAACACTGCCAAAATAACGGAGTTTAGTAACTTTGTTTTTCTATATTATATGCCAAGCCGAGATGTATGCATAGGCAACACCCTACCACTAATATGACAGACTATAACTCATTCTCGTCACCATGACGACACTCAATTAAAAAATTCAAAAATGCAAGACTTAAACTTCACTTGATCTCTCCAAATTAAAGTTGAATACGATTATAAAGAGGATCGCAAGTCCCCATAACTAAAACAATATTTAAAGAAAAGTAAGAAACTTTTTTTATGTTTTTAATCGGCTCACTCTCTAAGACATTCTGAAACGAAGATACAAATATTTTAAGATTTTCTAATTTTTCTTTTAGATAACGCGTATCGAAAATTCGCCTTTAGGCAAATACTGTTCTCTCACTCTTATTAATACTCTCGATATGTTAGAAAATTAAAAATGAACACATAAATGCTTCTGTCCTTTCTAAGCCGGTTTATTTTAAGTTCACATTTTGATCGTTGTTGAGTTTGTTTCCTCGACAATTTTATGCCTCACGTATAATAACGTTAAATAAAGAACCATTAAGTATAAAACGTAAGGCATATACGACTTGGGTTATGAGGTTACATACAAGTCCTACGAACTAAAGTTTTTGCGCATACTAAACAAGGGCCTTTTAGTCAATTGTCAGAATTAAATGAAAGTTTTCGAATTGATAGGATTTAAAAAAGGGAAGGAAAGGAAAGCAAGTAAAAGATAGGTTAGCTGCTCTATGAAAAGTTATTAAAGATGAAGCCTTAAATAAACAAACATCTAAACGTTCTTCATATCGTTTCCTTGTGAAAAAATCTTGTTCTAATTTCTCTCTCGCTGTAAATCTTTACAACTTTTTCTAATTCTTTTCACGAAATCTTAGACCTAAACGAGCCTAACGTTGGATAATTAACTACTCTGTGCCAATTATCTGCTCCATGTACCTTCAAAATGCGCCCATTCCCCTATAGTGTGAAATCTAAAAATAGTGCATAGGTGAAAGGATAAGATTCGACGGTTTTCGCGGATTCCGGTCTCATTCTGTGGTAGCTGTGTGCAGTGGTTACTAAGATATATGCTTTCTTGCTAGTACTTTGAGCCTAAGGGAACAAAATCTTTTCAAAATTGTTTACATTGCACTTTATTTATTTGGAACTTTGTCTCCTGTTATTTAGTCGGTTCTCTTTTCTAAAGCTGCTAAAAGCAGTTGAGAAAAAAAAAAACAAAAACAAAATTTGGCTTAATTCCTCTAAATGTAAGAATGAAACCTTTCGAACGTAAATAAGCTCGAAACAATTGTAAACGTCTCGTTAAGCAGAGATCGACAGACCGCTAATGATTACTTACGCACATTAGTAGAGCAGACAGTTCCCAAAGGACTATGATTTCGATTAAAACAGTTTATGCTTTCGTTTACCGAACCTCCGAAAGTTCTCTGCATAACATTAATTTAATAAAAGAGAACTGAGTAAAAATATTACAATTTAGTTAAACTGCAGTCTGTGGATCGTAACAAGTCTTTGAAGGAAAAATTTTTTTTACATAAAAATAGAAATTAAAAATTTTCTTTATGAGATATTCTCTCACTTATCGTCGCATAAATTATATTTCATTACAGGAAAGTAGTGGTAAAGTAGGAAAGGATCGTAAAGTTCCATTTGGGCAGGAAGGTTATGATAAGAAAACTCATAGCTTGTGTAATGGCTGCTTCTGCGATTAATGCTATTTGATCAAATAGAAGAAAATTAGGTCACTAGGTTAGCTTCACCCAAAGCAAAACTAGCATTGCTATGACCTAGGGTTCGGCGGCAGTGATAATCACTATACAACAAGAAAGTTCCGTAAAATATCTTTTAAGCATGTGTGCAGGTAAAAATTACTCCAGTAATAATCAGTTTACTTACAGTAACAGACCGCTTTATAAATAGCATTCATTTAGATCAGAATAACGTCTCTTTTAAATTGCTGCGAAACTACCCTGCGATACAAATGTTGATTAAAGACGGAAATTATTTTGAGTCTAGCAATTGCCGGTATTTTGTCGTTTATTGCTCCATTGCAATTATTGTGCCAACATCTTTGAATTTCTTATGCAAAGTTTCTCTTAAGTTCGCCTTCCTCTTAGAATTTCAATTCGTATCTTTATTAAAACGCGAAAGTCTCTCTGACTTATCCAGAATTAATCCTTTTATTGATTTCCTTTTTAAGTCTAACTCGCTTTATAGAATTCTGTATATGTCGTCCATTTTGATTTCATCAGAATTCGCTTTATTGCGAGCATTTGAAACGCATTCCATATGCGAAAGGCAAATAGATTTTCTCGTTATAGCTATGCGCGTTTCATATTCCGGAAGCATAATTCGATCTATATATCACCATATACTGTGGGATTGCGCCTTTAAAAGTGGCTAATAGATGCTTTCGCTAAGTTTACGTGCCTTGCAAAGTCAGTGTGAGCATAGTGTAATAGTTAAAATGCACTCTGTTAGACAAACAATTAAATTGAGAATAATTAAAATGCAAATGATCTTCGAATACTGAGTCTACGAGTCCACGAAAGTAAGCAAAGAACGACGGAATACTTTCAAAAATATACGGCACTTACATGACACTTACATGGTCAGATTGGCCGCTAGAGTTGCATTGCAGCCTCCAACAATTGAAAACAGTCTATCACAAAGTTATTCCACGACTGTTGACGAAGCTCTAACTAACGCCAACAACAATCTTACACATACTTTTGTTCTTTGTGAACTTCTCCTGTAGCACAATAGCTACGATAATTGGAAACAAATTGAGAAATTAGTTATAAAACTGAATAGAAATTTAACTGAATCCGTTGAGTTTTTTTCCCTTTTTGCGGTGAAATCAATTGCAGTGGAAAGACAAAGACAATAGTGAACAAAACTAACGTATGCATAACGATCGATACAGAAAGTGGTTCTAAGCTTGTCTGTCCGTCTGTCCATCTGTCCGTCTGTCCAACTGTCCGTCTGTCCAACTGTCCGTCTATCCGTCTTGCATTCTTGGATACAACCGACATACTGCAGTTTTCGAAACCTTTTGATCAAATTCGCTATGCTAATGTATTTTGGCCCAAGAGCAAACACTATTGAAAATGATTGAGATCGGACTGTATAAGTAGATAAATAAATAAACAATTTTTTTTCAAAAGTTCATATTCGACAGTCTGCTTGTAAACGAAGCAACGAATACCATATCGCCAGCTAAGTTATTAACGCAAAAACTTTCACAAAAGCTCCCGTTAATATTCAAATATCATAATAATGAGGTTTGTCAGAGTATAAGAGGAAAAAAAACTTCTATATTAATAAAATATTAAAATTAGTTAATGTTGCGGAAAATAAGTAAAAGCATCTTTTTAACGCTTGCAATCTTTCGCCATCAAAACATTACATCAAATATTTCCTTTATGTTTATTTTCCCTCCGTGGATCGACAAACGATATATAAAATTATAAATGTCTTCGATCGAATGGCTTAATACCTACTACTACTAGTAAACAGAGTTGATTTAGTAGATTCTAATTGATGACAAAGAGCAAGCAGACGCTTATGGTTATAAGTCCTCCTCCTTCCTTGTAACCTACATATCTTATACGTGTGTATATATAAAGGTAGACAGAAAAATAGGTGTGTGTTGCTTTCTGTTGATGGAGAGTATTCTTGTCCCCTTCCCTTCGATTATATATTATATTTAACATATATTTATAAAGTGGAAATATATCCGTACTTAAAAGAAGTTCAGTTCAAAAATATCGAATGTTTCCAACTGGATAGTAAAATGGATATAAAAATAACGCAATATTTTTCACTTAAAAGAAATCATTGCAGGCAGTCAATAGCCGGTATAACTTAAGGACAGCATCGCAAATCTTTACTGGGATGTCATACCGCACTTTTTGAATAAGTTTTCACAAAACTTTTCAAACATTCTCAACCCCTCTCTCTCATTGAGGCCGGGAGATTGACTTGGCCATTCAATGACAACCAAGATGTGATCCAGGAACCGCGCTTCAATCAAATTGGATAAATGTTTCAGATCTTGCTTGCTATTGCCACAACGATGGCTTATTTTCTTTGGCATGCGATAACGTTACAGTTGCGAACAAGTTTTTACAGACAAATCTATCCATAGCGGCTTTTGAGACGTATCAGGCAAATATCTTCCCAAGAAAAGCAGCCCCATATCATAGGATTTCTTTAATGCAATGCAATCTGATATAGAGTTTTTTTCCTTTTCACCAACGTATCTGCACCATTGTCAAGCATATTTACTTTTGTCTTCATCGCTCCGAAATATATTTCTCGACATTTCTTCGCCTTCTTGTCAAATTAGTTTTTCTAGGCAAAGAACTTTTCGCAAGCATTCTTCCTGGTAGATTGACTCCCGATAATTCTCGACGGATAGTTCGGAATGATACAACATTTCCAATTTTATTGGAAATTGCTGTAGATTCTCTTGATCTCGCTTGAGATCTCGCTTTGATGAAATTATCATGCGATTATCGGAAGCAGGAGAAGTTTTTTTAATTGCTCCGCGTCTCTTAACATTTTATTGGGGAGATTAAAGCATTCGGGATCACATTTTGTAATGGACCTAGTGATGCGGTAACAAATTTTACGTTTTCCCCTGATTTCTAAGCGAATAAAAATAGGCTTTGTAGGAGCTAACTTTCACAATTTCTGTGATATAGATCTGAAAAATACGTTTCGCATCTGCTTTTCTGTCCACCTATGTAAGTACAGATATATGTATATAAGTCATTTATAAATTGAAAATAATTCATGTATGAGTAACAGTGAAGGAACTTCTTCTTGTTCAGCTTTAGTTAATTTTCCCAATTGATTCGGAAATTCTGTTAAGGAAACATTGAAGACGCAACTTAATGCTCTCAGCTAAAACCTCTAGAGCATTGTTATCATAATTTAAGAAGAAAGCTTAGCCTTAACTAAGTGTTGATGAACAAAAACATGTTGCCCTACTAAATAAAATGAAGAAGAAGAACAATTTCATTGAACGAACAAGCAACAGACAGATAGACATATTTAAATTTATCCTAATATTCATTGTAATCAAAGATATTCGTACTTAAGCGGATCATCGAATGCCAATTTCTATGCGTTGCAAACATATCTCAAATCTGTAATAATAAATCCACTGTAGTGGGCATAAGTATTAAGAAATTGTTCTTTAAAATAAATAAATATAAAGTAAGCATAAAAAACAAGTGTCATTGAGAATAAAAGAATGGATAAAAGATTAAAGAATTCATTGAAAAAATGAGATGCCACAGTTACAATGTAAGTTGAAACTATGAAACTTAAGTAGCTTAAGGTCATCAATTAAATTAATCCTAAAGCAAGTATAAAGCACACAAATTGCGTCATTTTGTGCGCAAAGTGGAACAAAATCACAGTCCAATAACAACAAAAAATATGCTTTTCTAAAATGCTTTAATAATGCAATCGCATAGAGGAGAGACAAAAGAAAATGAGGGAAGTTTTTAATATCATCGTCAAAAATAACGTTAAACGTATTTGAAAACCGAAAACAAATATATATTTTTTTTTAATTTTTTTCTCTACAAGCCTGATAAGTAAAGCATTACCAAATGAAAAGCCTGATTTTCTGCGTTTGTTTTGAGTGTATATATGTATATGTTTGTATGTGTGTGTATGTGAGTATATGTGAGTGAGGTAAATCTAGATGAGTTGATGAGCTGTTAATGAAATGAAAAGATACATCAAAAGAAAAATTGTATTCGGCTTGAGCCGAATTTGCTACGCATGCCTCTAGCGCACTATTGTAAACACACTCTATATATATATATATATATATATATATATATATATATATATATAAAGTGTCGATAATTTAGAAAATTCATTTAGCGAAACCAAAATCAAAGTCAAACGATTGTTTAAAAATCTTAGGTCATATTTTTACAAACAAAAAAAAAAAAAGGTTTTATCCCTTCGGTAACTTTAGGGAGACAAAAAATTTCATTTGGTTGGTAAGAGAACAAGCAAACAAGATTTAAGTGGACAAACGAACGGCACAGCGGTCAAGTGGGTAGGCGAGCAGAGCAGTAAATACATAAACACGCCTTAAAATGGATAGACAGTGAAATGATTAATTAATTGAACAATTCGAAGAATAGTTACACGGACAGAGGGACAGAAAAACATATGAAGAGCGAGGTAGGCAGCCGGACCTATAAAAAGAAAGACGTATTAATTTCTAGATGATAGAATAAGTAAAGAGGACGGGGAAAAACAAACTGGACTGACAGACGAACTTCTCTAAAATTAACTGGGAATCGCATACTAATCAAAACTTCTCAGCATTCTGTTGCAAAAAGAACGAAAAAATTAATATATCTCCGTGCGATGGCGGATATAAAGCTAAAAATTTTAATCAATTTAAACTGAATAAGGAAGAAAATGTAGAAAAGATGAAAAGCCAAAATCTAATGAAATGAAAATCGATTCGATGAGTGACAACAAACAAACCAATAAGAATTTGATGAAATGATTTTAATTGATTTGAAAACCATTAAAAAGGAATTTTTACTAATTATGTGCAGTGAAGGAAACATTTTTATAAACGAAATATATTCGATCTTTACTTAAATATTCGACATAATGAATCTCGTTCGATTGCATATTGTATTGTATATATAAGAGGGATGGATATATTAAAGCAATTTCGATATTCATTTAATATATAGTTGACGTTAAGACTCTTTGTCAATAAAATTGTGCGATAAGCGTCAGTAATTCGAAAACAATATATTTTGAATTTCCAATCAATGAAAAAATTTAATCAACTGAAGACCATACACGAAGATTCTTCTGCGCAATAAAACCTTACGGATGTCTTGGGCTGTTGATGTTGTTATTGTTATTTTTGCTGTTGTTTTCCTTTCTCACTGCACGATACCGAAAATGCAACTTTTTGATTTTTGCGGTCGCAAAGCTATAATAAATTTCCTTAACTTGTAACATGTATTCGATGCGTAAGTGTAGTATTTTTCTCGACTAGCTTTATATGCAAGTGAATGCTGATATGTTTACGCGTATGTGTGTTTATGCGTTTGTACGTGTTGTGGAGCATGTGGGCATGTGCCAGTATATTCGATTTATGTAACCAAACCGTGATGATGTGTAATGTACGAGGGCAAAGTTTGTTCTTATTAAACATAATAATTCATAACTGATATGACAGTAAACGTGTGTGCTTGTAAGTCTAGTTGAAACGAAATGTACAGTTACACTGAAAAAAACAAAAAATTATCTTAAATTTTCTAAAATATATGAACCGCACAACTTCAACAACTTCTTAATAATAATAATAATAATAATAATAAAATAAAAAACAAATGAATTAAAAGCAACAATATTGGGTGGGAAATAAAGAAACTTCGGTTTATTGCCATTTGTAAATATCACACGTTAAGGATGCAACAACATCAACAAAATTTTAAAAAGCTTTTCTCTCACCTCTTTTATAGACGCTAATGAAACTCACAAAATCTTCAAAAACTTTATATGAAAGCGCAGAAGGATTCTACACGAAAAGCACTAGGACACTAAAAAAATGATTTACTTGATTTCGAAATGATCGCTTCAATCCAATTAACTGTGTTCTAGGCAAACTATTGACATTTATAACGATCTTAGCCAAGATAAACTATGTCATGCTCCCACAGTTCTTGTTACTCTCGCTTATCAACAAAGCAAACCGTTCTTGCTCGTGAAACTATAATCAGCGATGAGACAAAGGTAATGTATAACAAGCTAGTAAGAAACAGCCAAGTGTTGAATACCGTACACCGCCTTATCACGACAACCATAAAACTACTTTCCAAGTGATCTCTCTCTCGCTTTCTCTCTCTCGCTCTCTCACTCACTCACTCACTCACTCACTCACTCAATCACTCATTCACTCATTCATTCACTCACTCACTCTCTCTCTCTCTCACTCACTCACTCACTCTCGCTCCCCCCCTCTCTTTCTCTCTCTCTCTCTATGACTCTCTATCTATCTATGTATCTATCTATCCATCTATCTATCTATCTATCTATCTATCTATCTTCTTCTTTCTCTCTCTCTCTCTCACTCTCTCTCACTCACTCACT
>KK502403.1:2659830-2676331 GCA_000688735.1 Glossina austeni
CTCTCACTCACTCTCTCCCTATCTATCTATCAATCTATCTATCTATCTCTATCTCTATCTCTATCTCTATCTCTATCTCTATCTCCCTTTCTTTCTCTCTCTCTCTCTCTCTCTCTCTCTGTCTCTTTCTCTTTCTCTCTCTCTGTCTCTTTCTCTTTCTCTCTCTGTCTCTATCTTTGTTCTCTTTCTTTCTTTTTCTCTTTACGTCTTTGTATATGAGTTAAAATTACGAAATTATTTTTTTTTTTCAGTGTCATTGCTTTCGAGAAAACATTTTAGCAAAAATAACAAATGTGACATCATCGAGTAAATTAAGTCAAATGTTGTGCAAAATCACTGGCACACATAACACACAAGTCACTGATAACGTGAATTAAGTGCTTCTACTCGTGTATGCAGCATAAAGTACACAAATTTTCTAATAAACTTAAAACGCTAATAGAGACATCTAGATGCATACAAATATATATAAGAATTTTTCATAAAAATGTATCTTTCGAGTTTGCTAAAATTGAATTAACGTTTTTGCTATTTTCCTTTCTTGCTTTCCTTGCCACGCAAATAAAATTGTGTATAATTTGGTTAATGAAAATTCTTATCATTTGCTTAATGGCTTCTTTTTCTAAAATCTACTCAAAAATTCTACCATTTATCAGAGAAGGTGTTAATATTGCAAATATGTAGCATTTGATTGGAAAGGGAAACGAAAACGAAAACGAAAACAAAATCAAATGAATGACAACCAAACACACAATTGAAAATATTCATGGTAAGGTCTTCTGAGCTTAAAGATAGATTGGATTTTGAAATTCATATGGCGGGGGGAGGGCGACAGGAAGTGAGAGTCAGAGGGAAATGAGAAGAGAGCCGATACGAGACCCGGCCGGAGCCTGGAAGATGTTGCGCCTCATCATAAATGTTTTATGCTTTGTCCGTCCGATCAACCCGCTTAGATTGTAGTTAAAGTAATGCCTACCGCATCCAGGATTAAGTCGGGTATGCCGACTTGACAATCGCGCGCATTGTAACAACTTTAAGATATTTAACTGAGACCAGTGTTTTATGACCAAAGACAAGACGTATCTTAGATTCGTTAAATGTTTTTAACAAATTCAAATAGACATCAGATATGACATCATATACTGACATTCCCGATATAATGGCAGCAAATTTCTTCCGCAAATGCCCTTTGAGATCGCAATTATGAACTTCTTCTTCTTCTTGTTTAAAATCATATTCAAAAAAGAAAGTTTCTTCTCATTTCCATCAGCTTAAATTTTACAATGAAATAGAGCTGGTCCTGGGCTCGGCCTACACATTTAGGAAAATGCTATTAATACTTTTATATGTTTTGGGAGCACAAAATAAATGGGCAGAAAATATATACATATGTCATAGGGTTTCTGGTTCGTATCCGTAAGATTTACAGACGAAAAAAGGAATTTTATAACGACAACTAAATCATGTAAAGCATATTAGGATGAAATTTTGATATCCGTCATCGCAAATCAATTCATAAGAATTGCAAAATGCTTTTACTATATGCGAGCATAACATTTGCTTGAATGGAGTGTTTAGCTGGACCCATATCAGATTTCATTGTAAATAAATATCCGCTTTAGAGTGTAGGTTATAGCTTTTCATGTTTGGTTGACATGATTATAGACGGATCGTACCCATTTTTTTTGGTGACGTTTACGATGAATATATAGAATTTTAGACCAACACCTCTTATAAATTATTGTAGCTCTTAAAACTTTTTCACATTGAAGGTAGACGCAAGCTTGGAAAGGCTCAGAAGAAGCGATCCAATCAAAGCAAGTAAGAATGCTATAGTATGACAAGGCCAACAATTCGAGACCCTACATGACTTCACCTTAGACAGTTATTTATTCGTTTTTATCCTTGAGCCAAAATACGTCCATGTGCCAAATTTCATCAAAATATCTCAAAAATTGCAAACTATAGGTTGAATAGAAAAATACATGGGTAGACACCTTAGATCGACTCAGAAAATGATTCTGAATCGATTGGTATAACAATAGGTGGTCGTATTTTAAGCCCATCTGGGCATTACATACATTTGCACAAATGTAATGCACAAAGACTGTACTGCAAGTGGAGCAGGGTATGAAAAGCAGGGGAGAAGTAAAAGTTTATCGGGAAAATTATACAGAAAAGTATAAATCCCGGGGATAAATCCCGGGGAGTAGTCTTTTCGTCGTAAGGATTATTAATCGTGATATTTTTAACCCATTCGAGGCTGTGCGCTTTTTTTCGAAAACCATTCCCAGGAGCGGAAATAGTTTTTATATTATATTGGACATTTTTCTTCCCGACGGTCCTTTGAACGGTGGCTGTGGATCATACATTTTAGGGACTGCATTTGAAAGCAACAACAAATTTCACGTGTTCACACTTCGAAGATGTTTTTTAATTCAAATCAGTCAATCCATTATCATCGCACATACGGCATGCAAATCGTTTTTTTTGTTTTTTTCCCAGCTCGAACATGCATTGCACATACGATATGCAATCCGAATGTGTGAATGGATGAACTAACAATTAACAGGATGACGTCTTGTTTTGAACGGAAAAGAAAGAAAAAAAAAGAATTCACACGAACTAAGTTCTTGTCCTTCGTTTAAGTAGCTTAGGCGAAGAGTCTGGGAATTGAGTCAATCTAACATGCCAAGTAAGTCTCGCAGTTAGTTTGCAGCTGGGTAAAATACCATAGAAAAAGAAAAGAAAATGAGGTAAGTAATTATTGTAAAAAAAAAAAAGTCGTAATTTTCTTAAACCTGTAAACATGATAACAGATATCGCTCTTCTTTATAATTAACTTTTTTTATTTAAGCAAATATTTGCAAAGTCGAAACTTTTCACATGCTTCGACAATTTGAAAACTAATAACATCGATGAAATTGCATTTAATGTCATGTGTTTTGCTTCCTTCCTGCTTTCTTCCTTTTTTCACTAACAATTTTCCTCTCATTTTTTTTTGTTTTTTTTGCCTTTTTTCCCCCTTACAACATGTCTTTGTAGTTTGCAGAGAGCAGCCCGTCACATCTTGTTTTTCTTATTTTTACACCATTAATATAGAAGACATTGTTACTACATTGTCTTCCATTTAGTTTCCAAATAGTTCTCTAATAGTTTTTTCACTTTGTTTAGTATTGTTTAGGAGAAAAGAAAATATATACATACAAGATGTATATTTATATATAGATATGTATATGTATATGTATATGTATATGTATATAATATATGAAAGAAAACAACAACGAAAAATAACTCTAAACGCTATTTGATGGTTGGTGTTGAAATTTTAATTCCAATTTGTTTCCACCATTTTCTTTTGCTTTGCTGAACAACACTGGAAAACCGCAGCAAAAAATTTTGCAACATAGAATCCTTGATCGCCTTAAAATCATTGTTGAGTTTTGTTTCTTTTTGTTTTTTTTTTTTTTTGTATTTTCTTTTTATATCCTCCGCCGAAGCCGAACAGTATGTTCAATATGTCGAAACATTTGCAACATCTAGAAGAAAGCCGCAGAGCTGCTGTAATGTAATATATGTTTCCTTGATCAGTATCAAATTTTTTATTCATTTCAGGCTTAAATGATCGTCTGTCCGTCTGGTAGACTGCTATAACGTATTACTTTCCTTGATCAGTATCAAATTTTTTATTCATCTCAGACTTAAATGATCATCTGTCCGTCTGGTAGTGTGCTATAAAGTATTACTTTCCTTGATCAGTATCAAATTTTTTATTCATCTCAGGCTTAAATGATCGTCTGTCCGTCTGGTNCCGTCTGGTAGTGTGCTATAAAGTATTACTTTCCTTGATCAGTATCAAATTTTTTATTCATCTCAGGCTTAAATGATCGTCTGTCCGTCTGGTAGACTGCTATAAAGTATTACTTTCCTTGATCAGTATCAAATTTTTTATTCATCCCAGGCTTAAATGATCGTCTGTCCGTCTGGTAGTGTGCTATAAAGTATATCTTTCTATCAATTTTTTTATTTTTTTCACGCTTAAATGATCGTCTGTCCGTCTGGCAGTGTGCTATAAAGTATTACTTTCCTTGATCAGTATCAAATTTTTTATTCATCTCAGGCTTAAATGATCGTCTGTCCGTCTGGTTGTGGGTCTAAAAATTTTCTCAGTTTTCAAAGGCGAAAAATCATGCTTTTCGGTCTTTGCCCATAAGCAATGCTGGATGAAATGATAGAAATGTCCCCATATATTCTATGCATGATCCTAAAATTATATGCGCAAAAAGGAAAAATCGGCCTCGCGTATTTAATGCTATAAAGTGTCAGAATTTTGTTTGCTTTTTTTTTCTTGATATAAGCTTTGGGTATAAAAGTTTCGATCACAATCGAATATAATTTTCCTGTTTGTTGCTCTTTCAAAAAGTTTTTTATGGATTTTTTTCATTTTTATGCTATGAGAACGAAACTGTTTCTGTGAGGGAGTTTTTCTTTTTTTTTATTTTAATTTTAAAAAAGAATTTTAATAAAAGAAACGAAAAAGAAAAATTTATTTCTCTTCCACTAGACTTGTGCAAAACAGCAGCTTCTACGTTCATTTGCTGATAAATGCCGTTTATTTTATTTCATTTTTTTTTTTTTTTTTTTTTTTCTGATCTTTGATTACTGACTTAGCGTGTGCTATAGAGCGGTCAGCTCTGACAAGTTTGTTTTGCATGGAGTTTTGTTTTTTAGTTATTTATTTATTTTTTTATTTTTTTTTTCAACACAATCATGAGTCTAAACTACGTGACGGTGATTTTAATTTCGAGCAAAATGATTACAAGTAAATATTCACGAAAAAGTTTCCCGTGTGACAAAATCAAATTTTATTAAAAAAAAAAAAAAAAGAGAAAAAATTTATATCATATTTACATTATTGGCAACGTTTCTGAGAATGAAAGGGATGTTCTAAAATGTGTATGGAATTACGCTGCGGTCAAATACAAAGTTCTTTTCTTTTCTTTTGTTTTTTTTTTTTTGCAATAAAATAACTTGAACGGTTAAATTTGCTTAATAGAAAATTTTGGATGCATGATAGTTTGACGCTCTCTTTAAAGACTCCTATAAATATAAGACTCAAAACTCCTACTCCACATCATACTTAAATATAAGACTCAAAACTCCTACTCCGCATCATACTTAATTTATAAAAATATATGAAAATTGCATGGATTTTGTGCGCATCAAATCTAATTTCATTTTTGGTAACTTGGACAATAGCCAAAGAAGAAAAACCATTAGCCGATTAAGGTACCTGTACCGGTATGTACTCCTTCCTCATTGTCTGTAGTCTTTTTAAAAAAAATTACACTGCTTCGCGTTCCTTTTCATTAATGAAAGTACAAGAAGTTAAAGGCAAATATTCTCAAAATGGAGAAAGGAATGAAGAACTAAATCAAGGGGGGTTCGATGCGATGGGAAACAACGAGTCACGAGACAATGTGTTGTTCGCTACTTAGGTAATACCAAGACGAGTAGATGAAAAGGCTGAGAAGGACATATAGTCCTATTGAAGGACTTAATTGATGGACATATCTCTCTTATCTCCATAGAACACTTGCCATGGATGCACTTGAACGTAAGGGCAACTCAACTCACATTACGCCCATGCTCAAGGGTATCAAGAGCTCTGCACACACATTCATCGTCCATGAGCGCCTAAACTTTTCGGTGTCCGGCCATTTACAACGCCTAAGCCGGCGCAAACGACCACACAAGTAACACAACTAAAACGAGTGCAATTTGTGAACTAATGGTCGGAATGGTTTAAAAGTTTTACACGTTATCGGTTGAAAGTTGGTACTATCCAGTAATCGTATGCCTTATTGAGTAAAGCAATATATATATAGAAGAATAGACAGACGTGTGAAAACTGATTCGGAATCATCACAATCGAAGCAGACTCCTATTCATTGTTCTGCATGCAATAAGAGAGAGACCACAAAATTATATTTTATGGCTTTGAGTGTAGGAAAACATACATAAATTTTTGTTTCCGAAAACATTATTTTTCTCTTCAATGTTTCTTTTCATTTAAGTGCGCCCGCTGCACTCTCGTTTAAACAATTCTCTAACATTTTAATACATTTCGCATCGTGTCTATAGATTTGTAAAAGATGCCAAAACAATAAATTTGTGTTCATTTTTGTTACGTTAGTCTCGTTCAGCTTTTATCAGAGCTCGGTCTCAAACATTTTTCTTACATTTAACAGAAAAAAAAAATTGACTTTATGGCGAATGCCTGACGCCTATCCTCTAACACGAACATATAGAGAAGATTGACTTGCTCGATCCAAATTTAAACCTATCAACTAATTGACATCTAATAGCCTAGAAGATCGACTTCAATCTTAACTTGGCTTCAATACAATGACTCTCTGAGACCTTTTAGCCTTTGAAAAGAGAAATAACGTAAGATCTGAGTCGTTATTTAAGTTATATTCGTCTAAAACTACGAGTAACAATCGAAAGCATCCACGAATTGATTTCATTCTTCTATATGACGACAGATTTTTCCAGCACCCCGCCCATGATAAATGAAAATGAAAATCGTTTAGTTGTTTGTTCAATAGTGCGGTATAAACGAGAATATGATGATAGGTGAAAATAAGAAAAGACGATGATGATGATGATTGAATCTTTTGAGAACTTCATACCGATCTAGAATATCTAAATACGTTTCGTATATATGTAAAGGGCTCGTTTAAAAGAAGATCTGCTAAGTATGCTAAGTAAGGCAACAATATGTAACAAAAGACGATTTGCATTATATATACGTCATTCTTTAGTGATATATATATATATATATATAGATATGTATGTGTTCTCTTCATTATTTTATTTACTTAACCAGCAGGTCAGGTCGTCATAACTATTAAAGTAAATGTTCAAAGAACTAAAGCTCTACTGCATGCACAATTGTGAGCGTGGAATTATAGAATAATAAAAGTGCGTTCCTTTCTTTTTCTTCTTCTTCTTCTTCTTCTTATTTTTCTTTTATTTATTTTTTTTTTTTTTTTTTTTTTTTTTTTTTTTTTTTTTTTTTTTTTTTTTTTTTTTTTTTTTTTTTTTTTTTTTTATCATCCTGACTCTATACCTATCTCTCTTCGTTTGTCTCCGTCTTCTTGTGATTCTAGTTCTGTTGAAATGAAACAAAAACAAATGAAATGGGAGTTTTTATTATGACAGTAAGAATTTGAGAAAATTAGCATAAAACTGCCACAACAACTACAAAATACTGGAAAAAGAAACTATTCATAGAAAAGTGAAAAAAAAAAAAAAGAAGAAATGAAGAAAAACAGCAACCGGTACAACGCAACCGTTGTAATGTTTGTCGTTGACTTTTCAACAAAATGAAATGCAAGCAAAAGTATATTGAAATGAAAAGAGAAAGCAAGTCATAAAGAAAAACAAAAACAAAGCAAACAAAAAAAAAAAAAAAAAAAAGGAAAAAACGCTTTCAATGTTTTCAAAACTGCAATCATAAATGCGAAGGAGTGCGTTTAGAGGCAGACCAAAGGCACCAGACGCCACTACTACACAATCAAATCAACTACAATGGCATAACAAAAATAACAAAACCTTCACTTTACTTAAGTACTACTTTTTCCTAATATTTTGTTGCTTCTTTTTTTTGTTTTTTTTTTTTTTGTATTTTTCCTTTTCTTGTCTATTGAAAGACTTGTTCTTTAAAAGGTCTGGCCTTTCTTCCCCTTTTTTCATTACACTTGCCTCTCTCTATATAGAAAATATTTTATTTAAATGAATTGCTTGCCGGAAGTGGTAACCTTCACTACGTCGATTGTGTATATACTTAAGAGTGCAACTTTACAGTCTTTACTTTATATTACACATCCACACGCACACTCGCATACACAGTTATGCTTAGTTTTCTGCTTTAATTTCAACCAAGAGAGTTTTTTAAACATTATATTACATGGTATGGCGCGTTCTATACTTAAAACTTTTACGTGCAAATTATATGCGCTACATGGTAGTATTGCTAACGGTTTCTTTTTTATTTTTTTTCTATATCCGTATATGTGGCAGTAATACTAACAGTAACACTTTACTATTTTGACTCGTTCAGCTTACTAAATACTCGTACTAGGTATATATGCATATATATATATATATATATATATATTTATATACATAGCGAGCTTAATGAAAGAGAAAGACATGGGGTGGGAAAAAAGATGGAGAAAGAGAGAGAGAAACGTAAAAAAGTTCGAGAGATAGGGAAAGGCAAGGAAAGCCAGAAACAAGGAAATGTTGTTGAAGAACTTTTCAAGCATAACAACAACTTGCAAAAAAAAAACAAAAAACTAAATTTAATTACACGGATTACAGTTACTGTGAATATTACAAACGACTCTAGTCAAACAACAATTTTTCAAAAAAAAAAAAAAAAAAAATAGAAGCAAATTTCAAAAACAATAGCAACAACAGCACTTAACTGTAACGACCATGATTGAAGAAGGTTTCCGGTGTGTATTCTGAACGACCATTTTCATCTCTACTTTGTTTGCTTTGCTTCTTTGCCTTTACAACTCCCCCAAGTATTTCGGATATTTAATAGAACTCAAATGACAAATGAAGTTATTTTGTTTCTACAAATTGAAAACAATGAGTTCAAAGTTCTCGCAAAAACTTTCATTAGCATTCTCCGTTGCTCTCTTTATGAAGTATAGCTAATAAAACAAGTGACAAAAGTTCAAATCGCTAAACCTAAACTATTTTTATTTATTTATTCTTATTATTTTTATTTTAATTTTTTTTTTTCATATATTTTTTATTTATTTATTTATTTTTTGTTTTCTTTATTGTGCCCAACAAATTGATATCAATTAAAAAAGTTTAAATGAAAAATTTATAAAAACCTAAAAGCAAAACATTTTAGCAAGAGAGCCACCAAAAAAAAAAAAAAAAAAAAAAAAAATCAGTTTAGCTGGTTTTATATACCTTTACTATGCTTTCCATCTATATATGCATACATATATATATATATATCTATATATATGTTTATATTTATTCATTTACCTTATAAGTCAATAGTTTTATTTAGTTTCACATAAGGCCCTTATAATTTTTTTTTGTTTGTAAATTTTTTTCGAAAAAAAGTTTAACAAACACATTTACCGCTTTCTGAACTCTGTTTATAACATATTAAATAGCTCTCACAAATTTAGTTTAGTTGTTCGATGAAAACTTTTGTAATTCATTTGCATTAAGTGAAGTGATAAAAATTTCTAATTGCATAAAATTTGCATAAATAAAAAAAAAAAAAAAAAATGCATAGAATATAATATATGTGAAAAGAAAACAATAACATCCGACCAATTTTCATTTCTATTAGGTTGGCTTCAATGCTTTAATGTAAACATTGGCAATGCCATCATAAGTCAAAGTTTTACCATAACTTAAACATTTGAAATCAATATTAAATATCCTCGACATATGACATACGAACATTCTGAACTAATAATTGCCTAAATACCTTTTTATTGCTTAGCGAAAAATGGCACTAGATTTGCTCCTACAACATCAACTCCGAAAGATATTTAATAAAGATTTCAGAACGTACATCTATTCTTTAAAGAGTACAAAATTTTGAGATGAATTTAACTTTTCCCCTCTGTCTGTCCATTCTTCCGCTCCTCTCTATTCGATCGTAGTTTTCTTGTTCAGCCATAACACGTCCATAAACATGTAAATATTGTAAATTGTATGTAGACGTGTGGAGCGCAAATCGTATGTACTTATGTGCTTGCACGTCTTCTGATCATTTGTTGGTACAATATTCCACTTCCGCTAGTCATCCCTACGGTAACTAAATCTTTATATGACAAAAACATATAATTTTTAATATTTCGTTGTGAGAATTGGTTCACAATAGTAAATTGACAACGAAATTGACGTTAGCAGCTTAGGTCTGTTTTTTTTGATACCATCCGCATATAGGGATTCTCAGGAAATGTTAACTCTTATAAGCCAAGTGCGCTTAATGATGAAAGTTTATTCATGATAGTAACTTGACATAAAAATTAATTCGACCATATTTGAACCACATGGGTCTATTCCTTGGACCCCACTCCATATAAAATGTCTCATGAATAGTAAACCCATCAGAAAAAGCTTTAGTTTTCAAGTGTTTGAGATGAAAATTGGGGTATAGCAGCAATCGGCCAAAATAATTGGAAGTTGGGAACTTGGGCCACATAGGTTTACTTTGAAGGCCCCAACATGTGTAGGGCTTATCACGAAAAGGAGGCCTTTGTGTGGAGAGAAAGCCCAGTGTCCAGTTTTTTATGAGGGGCACTGAACAATAATGCAATTTTTATAAAGTAAGTTTAGTTTGTCACGCCATATGATCTTCTGGATATCCTCCAATATCTGGGCTTTCATCAAAAGTATGCCTTTGCAAGAAACTAAGGCCTTTATGTCTAATTATTGGTATATTATTACCAAAACAGTTGAAGAACTATACTAGGCGAAGTGGTGTATGGGGTATCTAGTGGTCGGTCTTGCCCTGCTATAATGTTAGTACGCGTTTTTTTTTTTTTTTTTTTTTTGAAAGATCTTTAATCTTCACTTTATTCCTTGCAATTGACTGGAGGCACATAACTTTTGCACGATCTCCTTTTCGACTTTGATGTAGAATCTTTGAGCCCGTATATAATTCTCCCTCAATAGCTTGGGCAAATTGGTACGCTTAACCCTTGACCATCCATTCTTGGATTAGATAACATCTTGCGTTGCCTTTACAACAAGGCTGGAATTTTCATTTCATTCAATTAATACTAACCCACACAAACACATACACACACGCACACACACACATACGTACATACACACTTACGCATTGATATATAGAAAAAAGCGTTAGAAATGAATGTATCCTAGAACTCCCTCTAACTCGTGACAATATTAAAGCTGTTCACATGTGAGTCGACAATTGAAAAATTTCCGACCAACACACTCGACAATTTTTTTTCTTCAACCTCAATCAAATGTTTGACTACTAGCTCATGCAAATTATCGACACTGCATAGCAACTCTAAGAAAAACCAACTTGAACGTTATTAGTTCGAATTTAGTGCAGTGAGCCGAATGAATGGCTCTATCCAATCTTTCCACTAAAGACTGTTTCCCTTCGCTTGGTTTTAATCGCAAATTAATATTTTATTATCTTTTTTAATTGAATTTCGAATTTTTTCTAAACAAACCTTTATGTAGCGAGCTTAAATTTGCGTTAATAGAGGTCCGTTGCCAAGATATTAACAATTTGAAGCGGCGAGATAATTGTGATTGTACCCATGGAAACCAATATTTCTAAAGAATTTCTTTAGGTTTTTTTTTTTTTTTTCATTTACAAAATGAATCGACATTTTCATCCTTCCTTCTATGTACAACACAACATAATATAGAATGTATTTCTCCGATGATCTTTTCAGTATTCATGAAACAAACCACCTATCATCCAAGCATATTTAAATATTCGTTCTGTTTGGTTTTTATGTGTCACGTTTTGTAAGTTTATGTTTTTAATATTGTCTATTAGAAACTATAACTCTGTTATATGTTTCCCTTCTTCTTACTTTAGTTTGTTGGTTATTGAAATGCATGCCGTGCTGTTTGGAAAGAAATTCGTGCCAGTTTCTTCTTGCTCAAAAACAAACACATGCATAATGCCCGTCCATCACAGTCAAAACAAAACAAACTATAAGAAAAACAAACTTTTTAAACATCTTATTTGCTTTCGGTTTTATGGAGATTTTTTTTTTGTTTTGCTTCGTTTACAGAAAAAAAACAAAAAGAAAAAATTCTAAAAAATATTTGTATGTGATTTTCATATTAAGATAAAAGAAATAAAAACGTTTGTATTCGCTTTGGGCGAAACTTGGTTGGATTTTGGTTAACACACACACACACACATATATATATATATATATAAATTGTAAAATTCTTTGTTAAATAATATTCGTAGGAATAGGGGTTTTTCACTATGGACTTCCCTTACCAAAAACTTCCGATCTCACCAAATTAACCATTTCATCAAACCCTTTATTAACCCTAATCCAAAATGAATGCGAAAATTCACACACAGTTCAAGATAAATTCGAATCGTGGACAGCACAAGTTTACTTACGACCGCAAGATTAATATACGGAATGTTATAAAATAATTTCGTTTATTAAGACGATTATAATGATGGAACGTTAACGGATGGCATGCTTAAATTTGTGCCGTCGTCGGAAGCGTGTTTTCATTGAAAACTTCGATACAATGCAAGCGGGCCCGAAATAGTAGATTTTGTTTTATTATAGTCGGGATAGGACTTCTCCGGCAAATGAGACCACAATGTCTATGGGCATTGTGTTGACTCGTTTCACATTTCTACAGTCTCCGCTGTAGACCCTTGGGGCCATACCGAGTTTCAGTTTATATAAGACCTGACTAGAAAGTCTGGCCAGAGGCTTCTGTTATACTTCTACTACAGAACGGTCCATTGCAGGAGTTACGTGATGACTGTAGTTACTTAACCTTAAATAATTGTGGTGTTCGAGAGGCCTCGCCCTTCTCGTAGGAAAGGACATACCATAGACATGTTCTTATTGTGGACCTGCAAGGTAACCAAGCTCCCAGTGGGTCCTAAGAGTAACGTTGCTTCATTCCATGTGGCCATCGGGCTCCGTAGGATTGAGCTTTCACGGCAGGTACTTACGTAAACCCCTTCTTACACATCACTGAAGATTTTAAAAGAATAAAACGAGGATACGAAGTGTTTACAAAAAAAAATGTATGAGAATTAAAGCACTTTTTGCATAAATATCTTGAATCAAATTTCAGAGCAATATCATCGATAGGTTGTTAAACGCATGCCTTCACTGCGAACATTTCTCGCCTTCTTTCCACTTCCCACTCTATTCTTTCTATTTGTGAAAGTTGACCCAGCAAAAGCGTCAAAAAGAATCGTAAACAATATTTACACTGATCAAGAGTACATATGATGTTAGATAAACTATGAAATCTCTGAAACAAAATTACATTTTTTTTTGTTTTTGATTTTTATTGACATAACAGTGATGGGAATAAAAATTTGTAAGGAGAACTTATTTGTATGTTCTGCTGTTACATATTAATTCATTGTTATTTAAAATTATATATTAATGGTGTTTACGTAAAATTGTGCAGTGTGTGTGTGTGTGAGTGTAAAAAAAGTTTCATTAATTAGTTTGATAAAATGTACTCTATTTGTGTTCATGGGGTTTTTTTATTTTTTCGGAATGCTTTGCAGTAATTTTCCTGTTCACTTGTATTGTTTATAAGATAAGTTTGCCTTGTGCTAAATTGTCATTTAATTGGGAAAGTTTTTAATGCGATTACCTTATTCTCAGTGTCTTTTCACTATTCTGCTTAAATGTAAAAGTTTATTTATTGTTTCTCTTTCTCTGTCTCTGTCTCTTTTTTTTTTTTTTGTTTTTCCTTTTTTTACAGTTGTTTTTTACGATATGTTAGTTACTCAGGTAACTTAAGGTTTCTAGCAAATTCTTAATTAAATTTATTATAAGAAAAAAAAAAAGATTTTTATTCGAATAACCCCAAAACTAGAGCACATTTGTTAAATTATTTTGGCTCACGTATATAGGCTGTAATATATATTTTATATATATATATAAATTTTTTTTTCAATTATTTTTATAGGTGTTTTTCGCAAAGTTTATCTCGAGCTAAGTTTTCTAATAAAATATTTTTCGTTTCTTTTTTTTTTTAAATGCTTTTATTTTTCTTTCTTGTTATTATAAAATATTCATATAAGATTTAGTAAAAGCATTATAATAAAAAGAGTGCATTAAAATTTTTTTTACTTTCAACAATAATCAAAGCATGAATTCTAAGCTGTAATCACTTAAATAAATTTTAAGGAAAAATTTCATTATACATTACACTGCTTGTGGTGCGGACGTATGTACCAGGGCTTAAAAAGGACCCACCTGTTTTTATACCGATCGATTCAGACACATAATCTGAATTGATCGAAGCCTGTCTATCCGTCTGTCCGTCGTATGTCGGTCCATGTAAATTTGTTTAAGCTACAGGCCGCAATTTTTAAGATATTTCGATGAAATTTGCTACAGTGACGTGTTTTAGCCCAAGGACGAATACTATTGAAAATGGTTCGAATCGGTCCACTTTTTCAACCACTCACCATATAACGCCCCATTCTGAAAAGTAACTAAGCAATAGTATTTCGGCATTCTAAATTCCTATGAAAAATCTGGACCGGGTGGGAACAATTTTGAACCTCCTCTCATATAACTGAACTGAAGTTTATATGATAAGAACATATAATTTTCAATGCTTCAGGACAAACTTAATTGTAACAAATTTGGACTATTTCGGCCTATTTTGTATATCCTATCCTAACAAGGATTTTTACGAAATTTGATCCTTTGTCTAAGTTGCAATATGTGGTAATGAAAATTCACCCATAACAGTAATTTTATAAAAAAATAAAAATTGTGTTAGACAATTTCGTTTAGGGTGTTCAATGATCGACCTCGGCCGACTGTAATGTTCTTACTTGTTTTATTCATTTATTTTTTTTTCTTGATTTTTTGCGTCGAAGCAAAACGAAGCTTCGAAGTAGCTTAAGAACTATAAGAAGTTTTTGAATAGATTCAACCATGACCCAACGGCGTTTCAAAGGTCAGCTTGTTGTGATTAAAAAGTTTGCACAAGTTCAGAAATCTGATCTACATCAACAATTTATATCATTTATAATTTGAAAAATTCTTTTTGGAGAACTTTTAAAAAATGCAAGTGAAAAATAATTACTTGTAAAAATTGTTGCTGATAACCTGCAATCTGGACATCGATCAAAACTTTCTGGCATATGATTACTAGAAGCATTTAAGAAGTCAAAGTAAATATAACTCCGAACCTAATCTGTTTGGTGAGTTACTAAGATTTGCTCTAAGGCATTGAAAACTTTCTCATTTGTTGTAGCTGCCATCAATAGATGAAAATAAACTTTTTTTTTTTGTTTGATTTGCTAGCCGAACCTGTAGAGTATGTAGAGATGAAATGTAAGGTTTTGTTACGAAAATGACTTTGCATGAAAGCTAATCGATTATCTAAGAAACCAAATGCTTCAAGTGATAAAACCAGATACAAATTCGTAATGCTTTACCTGCCGACGTAATCTGGTGCCTGACGGAAGGTTTAACAACACTTTGTACAACAATACTTCCCAAATAAAAAGGGAAATGTTGGGGTTGGAAATTGCTTATGCAGGAATATTTAAGCAAAGCATTTGGGGGAGTTAAAGTCGGTCGAGACAAGAGATTCGAAACGTAATATTCGAATGGATAGGACCAGAGCCAGCAGTAAAATATAAATTTCTGTAAATAGATCGTCTAAGGAATATAACTCAGCGACTTTGCAAATTTTTTTGCATATCGGGGATCCTTCGAAATCATCATCAGCATTTTTGCATTGATAATTTGTAGTCCAAGGTGGACATAAACGTTCACTGGGCCTACTTAGTAACTCAGAGAAAATAGAAATTTGATCGATTCACCGATGCGTGTTCAACTAATACATTACACTGTTAGTATGATCGGTACCGTTTAACGACTCAACGATAAAGACCATGCCCGCTCATTATTCTTAAAACGGGAGATTTTCAATGTACACGATTAGAGGAACATATTAGGTGCTTGCATGTATTTTGAATGGCGGCATCTACTGATGGAAATGAGCAAGTAATTCGAAGTGTCAATGTACACAAAAACTTAAAACAAATCGAAATCTATGCAAGCATCACTTATTATATTTTGTTCTCATGTACCTATGTCCCGCTTATTACGTACGGATTTTATTGGATTTTCGTAAAAAAGAAAAAAAATAAAAATAATTGTAAAAATTATGCATTTTAAAAATGCATTCCATTCTACTAGCTCTACAAGGGAGCTTTGAGTGATTTTCAAGAAAAAGCGTATCTAATGCTGTATTAAAATGAAGAATACTGTGACTACTTGATATGAAAGTAACATCCTCAAGCTTGTATGCAAGTGTAGGTGAAATAGCTTTTTCGATTAATGAATGATAGAAATTGTATCCCAATAGAACAGCACTGACAACAAAAGTTAAATGATATGAAAAGTAATCGATTACTTTAGAAAGCCTAATGTAACGTTATTCCATCAGCAAAATACATAAGCAATACATAAGACGTTCGAGGCGGCCGCAATAATTCGTGATTTAGAAAATTAAATGCCATAAGATTTGAAGTTTATATATATAAATATATATATAAATATATAAATATATATATATATATATAAATATATAAATACATATATATAAAAAAAAATATATAAAAAAATATATATAAAAATATATATAAAAATATATAAATATATATATATATATATATTTATATATATATTTATAT
>KK502403.1:2676431-2691601 GCA_000688735.1 Glossina austeni
ATATATATATATTTATATATATAATATATATATATTTATATATATAATATATATATATTTATATATATATATATATAAATATATATATAAATATATAAATATATATATATATATATATAAATATATAAATACATGTATATAAAAAAAAATATATAAAAAAATATATATAAAAATATATATAAAAATATATAAATATATATATATATATATATTTATATATATATTTATATATATATTTATATATATAAATATATATATTTATATATAAATATACATATATATATACATGCATATAATGTGTTGTGAAGCCATGTCTCCCTAATAAAGTCTGCTTTAGTAAAGAAGTTAGCATTTAACATTAGACTAATCATCGTCATCGGTAAGCAAGCCACATGACATACAGGTCATGCTGTTGGCCATAGTATAAAAAGTTTCTTAAATACAATTTAACCATAAGTAGCAAATGTTAGCGCGTACTTGAGGCAAGTAAGTCGAACAGAAAAGAGAAATAATCGCAAATGTGCCAAACAAAGACAAAACATCATGATGACATTTGACAGCTGTCTGTCAAGGAAATATATAGACGCTGGACGCTGGACGCTGGATAAGCACTGTCCACCAGACATGTAATTTTCTCACTTGTATTTTTACGACTACAATACCAAACGAGTAGATCAATTTGGCATGTTATCATTCATGGCTAGGGCCATATGCCAGTGCATTACTTATTATCTATCAGACATGAAGTAAACAAAAGTGTTGAGTTTCGCACTTCATATCTACACTTTTATAATGGAAATCTTGCATCTTTGCTTCAGTTGTTAAGTAGCCAAGGGATTACATCTACGGAGACATTGTTTCTTTTCTTCTTCCTCATTCTCATTCTCATTCTCTTTATCTTTTTTTTCTTTTTTTTTTTCTTTGCAGATTATTCTTCATATAGAGCACATTATTATTATTATTATTATTATTATTGCGCATTGTTCGCTCCTTGTAAGCTAAATATTAGATCATTGGAGACACATCCATTTTAATCATATTTTGGTATTGTTTGTTGTTATGTCACAAAGCTATCATATTTCAGCCTTTATGGTTCCTGCCATTCCTTCGTCTGCAGACATTAATCAAATGTATTTTTTATGAATTTCCTTAAAATAATTTTGCAATATTGAAATGTTAGTTAAGTAATGATTTTAAACTCAAACATCTTAATTAAATCGATCAAAGGATAAAATATGATAAAAAGCAAAATCAATTGTTGCCATTTTCAACAGGTCGTTACACGAAGACGTGCTCTAGCGTTAACCTTCTTTTTAATAATGTAATCTAAGAGTAATTTCTTTTGGCTCGAACTGTCGTCAATGACCGACATGTGGCGACGTTAACTCGCATACGGTTCTCTCATCTCGGTTTCGTGTTAAATTGCATGTATTTTAATCCAGTGTCACGTCAAACCCTAGACTTTAGTTGAAGTGCATCGAATCACGGTAAAGTATCTAAATAAGGTTAGACACGACGCGTGCAGATTAAAAGTCATATTTGTCCATGCAATCGTAAAAATGTTCCTCCTAATTGCGAAAATCCTTCAGCGAAATCTCAATGAGTATAAAACTTCTTGGGAAGGACTACGACAACTGCTGAGTTACTTCAGCAGCTAAGCAGATAAGTTACTATCATATATGTATGTATTAATGTCGTCTACCAAGTTCTCATTAAAATGATTACATATCTAAGCTTTATCTGGCCCTTGACATATATGTCATTTATACGATCAGACCATGAGGTCCAAGGCAAACTAATGGTGGTAATGGTAAACTTAAAAAAAAGAAGAAAAATGCACTTAACCAGAATACAATATTTTTTGTTTATTTATTTTATTAAATAATACTTACAATAAAATTGTTTGTAGTCTTTGTCTCTCAAAATATATTAAAACTCATCAGGCGTAGCAGAAGGGCACTCGAGCATAAAATTAAATAAGAAAAGAACTTTTTTGTTTTTTTCTTTTCTTTTCTTTTCCTTTTTTTTTTATATTATTAATTAAAAGTGATATGGTAGGTAATTTTACTTTCTATCATAATTACACGACAACAGCTAATAGAACACCAGTCTCTGTCTATCGATTGTCTACACCGTGAAGGCATACTATGATTACAATCGAAAAAAGGAATTTATTATGGACAAGAATTAATTTAAAATGAATTTGTTTTAAAAAATATGGGAAAAATTTCTCAACGATTAGCATTTGTAGTTAACGTTACGTTGACTTCTACTGTTCGGATAACTATCCATATATGCATGCATATGTCAAGATAATATATCCATAGATTTTATGCATATATTTTTGTAGATAGAATCTAAAGTTTATTTGCCTGAATATATTTATTTTGTGATATGTGCGTAAAAAATTCGATGCAATAATTTTCGCACTGTTCATGGATATTAATACATACATATATCATATTCATATTATGATGAAGATGCAAAACGCAAAAGTAGAACATGCCAACGGAAGCGGAAACATACAAAACAAAAAAAAAACAAAAAAAAAAATAAGTAGAAGATTATATCTTATTCAGACGATATAGAAATAAACATACATATATAAACGAGTATATATATGTATATATTTATAACGCGCATTATGTATAAACGTGTAAACAAGAACAAGTGTAAAATGCGTGTAAACAGGTAACACCATAATCTAACACAACATTCTCAAGTCTGTGTATACGTAAATAAGCGCGAAAAATCTTACACTTACTCTCTTGCTACGTTTATCAAACTTATTTGTTATGCTATATCTGTGTGTGCGTGTGTGTGTGTGTGCGTGTGTGTATATATGCTACACTAGCTCGTGAAGTATATGGATACAGCTTGAGATTTATATCGCACGTTTATTTTCTCTCTATATATGCTCACGTCGAGCGTACATTAGTTCTAGCATTCCATTTGTAACCTTCGAATATAATCAAAAGCCAACTTCTAAGACATATATATGCATAAATATATCTGTCCGTTCATCTATCTATTACAGGAACTCTTGATCTCCATACGATAGATAAGATGAGGGAAAATTCTGATATCCATCGCTTGTACTTCTATGTTAAATTTCCAGATTACATTAAAAAAATCCAACCAAGCACACGTGAAAGCACGCTATAAGAATTGTTGACTTGATGTTGTGTGTGTGTGTGTGTGTGTGTGTGCGCCTTCTAAAAAAAATAGAAACATCCTTTCGATAGAACTTCAACTTATGCATACTATGTGTTATGTGACTAAAGAAGGCCGCGAAGAGTGACTAGGCTTCGATAGATGTGGCTATAGATCAATTTCTATATTATTCGACCGATTGGAATCAAATTTTCATGTTACACATAAAATAATGGCTCTACAAATTATTTAATAACATGAAATTGTAATCATTTTCAATTTTATTGGTTAGCAGAAGGCGCTGAACTCCGTTTTCGGGCAGATTAGGAAATGAAAATAAATAAATATTTAATTTATGTTTTAAAGATAAAATTTTGCGAGTAAATGCCGGGAAGAGGACGATCCAAATATTGATTTACAAAAACGAAACACGCACGAGCAAACGAATTTGAAAAAACAACGATCGCGTTGAAATGAATCGAGGAAATTGAGGTGACGCACAATCGAGTGCAAGTCAAAGAAGAAGAAGAAGAAAATGCACATCGAAAAGAATCAATGAGATTAGGAATCATACAATTGCGTGCATACGAAGCTGAGAATCACAAATATAAACCTCATTTTCATTAAAATGAGGTTAAAATTGCAAAATATTAGAAAATCGTTCTGTTTATTACTCTGTGTTTTTTTTCCCCCCCCAGCGGCCCAAAGCCTATATATATATATTCAGCCTAAAGCTTGTCATCATCTGGCCTACAGTTAATAAAAGTGCTAAACTATATGTTAGCAGCACTGGTTTTTGCATTGACGGAACTACAAGCACATCATCCATGAGTTCATTTATTCACAAAAGGAAAACAATGAAATGTCTAAGTACGTACAAGCGTCAAGGTCTTTCGAAAAGCCATACAAGATGAAAACAATGACGATGCTGAACAAGCGCTACATTGGCTTGACATAGAGAGAGTCTATCATGCCAATAAATTGCGTTTAGCTTTTTTTCATTGAATTTAGTTTCCTTCCGTCCATGTGTATTGGACTATTGCTTGACAACAAGCGGGCGGTCTATCATCTCTCAAACTTATGCTGTATTCGAAGAAAAAGGCGACTTGATTGATTCTATAACAGAAAATTCGAAGCGGACAACCAACATTAGCACCGAAAATGGTCGCACATATTGCATCAAATGCACCCATAAATGACAAATGTGTGGAAATCGCCTTTCAACTCAAGCTTATGGCATTAACGGACAATACAAGAGACGATTCAATGTTTCAAAATTGCAATAATTAAAGGTTCGGAAACATGTCCGCGTGACTTTGTTTTCTTCCCAAAGTCGTCAAGTCATTGCTTCGCCAATTGTGAAGTCATAGCAAATAAGACGAGCAAAAAAAAAAAAAAATGAAAGAGCCGAAGAAAACGGGCATACGCCCAATATATTACGTAGAACTTTTTTCTTAACTAAAATCAATGTCGAGTCAATTGATATCGTAGCACATAATTTGCAAAGAAGAGCTCTACAGCGGCTTCGTTAAATGCTTCGACTGTGTGTGCCATTAACTCTTCTCTTTTGCCGAATCTCAATTTAGCATCTTGGGGAAAAGGATTTAACGCGATCGGCTAAGGCTGGCAAAGTTTACGGAATTCTTTACGGAAATTTCAATTTGAAAAAGAAGAAGAAGACTGTAAAGCCTTAAGATGGTATAAGAAACGAGAATTGTTTTTAATAATTCGTAGATGCAGGGTACTCCAGATTCGTCTTAAGGGGAACGCAATATTCTATTGCGGTACTATGTGATACGTTCCCCGCGAAGATGACGAGCGTAATAGAAATTTGAAGCAAAACTTCACGCTTGGCCAAACTTTTACAAGTATCAGTCCTGTCAACGTATATCATGCATGCGGTTTATTACTGTGCGGATGGGAGAAGGTAAAGAAATAATTACAATAATAAATATTATAGTTTATAATAAGATAACGGTTAGGGGAAGGCAAACGCGAAGAAAAGACTTTAAAAATTTATATGTTTATGATAATGCATCCTGAGGGAAAAGTGCATATTACGTAAATCAAATCGTTACAACATATTGATTAATAATTAAAACTTAAACTATATTACAAACAAAAATTTAAAAAAAAAAAATCACTTTTCACTTTCAAAATTAATTACTTCTTATTATGTCATGTTGCATTGTATTACATGCAATCATGATTTTCGTTAACGCTAGCTCACCTGCCATCCATCCACATTAATAGTGTGGAGTATAGCGACTACTGTTCATGTCATTTTGAAGCCGAACATGTTTAAAAAAATGATTTGAATTAAAATAACAATCATTAATTATGGCCTTAGTTTACATTGTTGGCACTAAATTAACGAACCATAAAAACAAATTTGATTGCATGTTCAACGTAATATTGCTTATGCATTTTTTAATTAAATTAATGTACACCTTTTTTTGTTTTTGTGATTTCTGTTCAGTTTTCTTAAACCGCAAAAAGGGGAAAAAATTTACACGCATTTTACATGCATTTCAACAAATTGTTGAAAAATAGATGAACGGAACGGAACGGAACGGGAATGACTTATTATCGTCTATGCCTATGCCTATGCCTATGCCTATGCCTATATCGTATGTATATTAGTATATTTTGAAAATGTCTTGTTTGCTTAGTCGTGTGTTAACAATGAACCCCAAAATCATAACAACAATATATGTAATCAGTCAGTCAATCAGTTTTCGGTAAGTTTTTGGTTCGCATTATATGCCATATAATCCATATAATTTTAAATTAACTTGAATTACATACGCATTCGCACACTTATGTACATAATAATAATAATAAACGCGCAGATACACGCTCCGCACACAAAACACTGTATGCACATTGTTTATTATAATGTTATACACTGTTCTATAAACCCATATAAGTAAGAATACATACACATATAATCTATATATTAGGTTGGGGAAAAAGAAATCCATTATTTCTTCTTCTTTTTGAATCCAGCTTTATGTAAATGGTTTAAAACTGTTTTATGGTCGATTTTTAGCTCCTGGGCGATGTTACGACTGCTACGACACCGATCATTTCTCCGATTTTATCGACATTTTCGACGATCGGCCGACCTGTGCGAGGTGCATCTTTAACATCAAAAATTCCTGAACGGAATCTACGAAACCAAAATTGCACATAATTGGCTGTTACAGTATCGGACCCATAAACACCATTCACAATTTTAGCCGCCTGGCTTGCATTTTGCGTCTTTGTCAAAGAAAAACTGTAAAATGTACCGAATTTTTGTCTTTGTTCACTTCCATTTTTAACACGCTGTAACTCACAACTGAATGCACCAAACAAAAAACAACAACAACAAAAGATTTTTTTTTACTGCGAAATGTCACCTTTCCAACGAGCATAAATCTGAAATTGTTCGAACGTTACTTTACGAGAAATCTACCAGTGCAGCCATCTACCGAAAAAATAATGGATTTCTTTTTCCCCAACCTAATATATACATATATATATATATATATGTGTGTGTGTGTGTGCGTTTGTGCACACATGTAGCTAAATAGAGTTATGCTTAACATTTATGCGGTCACATACATACATACATACATACATACATATATATATATATATATATATATATATAATAAACACTTTACATAATATTGCACGTACATGTTCGTGTCGTATATGTAACCATGAAATGATGAAATTCAAATTGACAGATTTATTTACACTCGCACGCATACACCGAACATGTATATATATATATATATATATATATATATATATGACTATGATTTATACCTTATACGATTTGCTTTCTTCACACTCTTACCGCACATGTACCTGCATTAATTTACCAGTCATTGCTCCTTGCCCGTCATACTGAATAACAATAACAATAATGAATCCGCGAAGATATCGCATTAAAAGAATTTTGTTCTCTTAACTATTAATAATTATTATAAGGAGGCAAACATAAATGCATTCGTTATTCGGGTAAAACTTACTGAAATTGAAAAATAAAACCTATCTGGGAAGAGTCCCTTTTTTCTTTTCTTCTTTGTTAATGAAACAAGAAAAAAACCAAGAAGAAATTCATATACGCCGTGAGGTAAACTCTCGATATTTATCATCTCATCTAAGCATGTCTTTTTGTTTGTTGGGTAGCTTATGGCGCGGTTAACAGAATTAAGATTCGCTTAAGATATTAAATCACAAATTGCGCTGCGCTAGAAACAATACATAACAATATTTTTTTTAATTTTAGGTAAATTCAACGAACAAAAACATGCAAAGCCTATTCCAGGCCTATTCCACGAAAAAACTGCCCAAGTTACATTATCAGGAACGACAGTAACGGCTCACTTTATTCTTGAAATTTCGATATTCGGGGTCGAAATCATGAAGTATTAGTTTTCTTGTCACTTATCATTCTTCACCACAGATCGGACTATTGCAATGTAAAGGCTTGCCTAAGTTTGAAGGTACTGCTCTGTATATGGGAAGTGCACCTGTCCGATAAATCATAAAAAAATATTACAAATTGGAACCTTTTGCTACATGGGGAGACTTACTTCTCATAAGAACTGTTTTGTGGAAACGCATTCAGAAAGTTTACTGATCCAAACCAAACTTGCCCGACTTGTTTCATATGCCAAAATACCATTTTTTCTAGAGAAATTTTTTAGAGAAATATATAAAGAATTTGACATTTTTTTTTGCATACAAAGATTTCTTTCAAATAAGCGCTTGCATGGCGCGGTGCCGCAACGATGATGCGATTCAATCCATTTTGCAGTGAGGCCATAACATATCAGCTAAATTTCATCGAGATATCTTAAAAGTTGAAAACAAAATACACACACCAGACAGACAGACAGACAGACAGACAGGCAGATGACTTAAATCAAAGTAAAGGAAATAATTCGCAATCATTTGATGCCTATGTCTTAAATCCTTCTGAGTGTTAGATAAATCCGCACAAAGACGTAGAGTAAAGTGAATGTACCGCAACTCTACGATAGTGAATGTGAATGTGAGTTATAAAAATTCTCTTACTCTTTGCAATATTAAAGAAATTTTCCATTCATGTGCCAAAAGTGATGTAAGTGATGTATTGTTTTATGTAAAACGTCTTATTTGACATGAAAATATTTAATAAAATATGTGTAAAATTTTTAATTTACGAGAGCGATAAATAGGTAAGTAATTGTGTATGTTCCAAAGTTGATAACATTCATCACGCAAAAAATCCAAATACTATCGCTTGATGGCACGTTCCAAACGATTCAATATCAAAATTGCCCCTAAATTTAATAAGCGACAAACAATTTTTATAATTTTCTATAGAAAAAATGAAATAAAAAATTTTTTGCTTTAATTAAAATAAGTTCAAAATTAATTAAATGCCCTGAGAGAGTAGGGGAAAAGTTTTGCAAAATAGTTTAAGCCCGCTTAGCAGTGTTGCGAATAAAAATTACAAATTCAAATTTACTTCAGTGGCGGCATTTGCGTAATGCATGCAACTCCAATAATGTAGATCGCAAAAGTCCAAAATGTCGCTAATTATGGACCGATTAATCGGTAGTGCATTAACTTGTTAAGTGAATTAAATGTAAAAGTCGTGTCCACCAGCATTCAAGCCGCCTAGTAATAATACAAAATAATTGCACCTCACTTTGATTTAGAGCTCAATAATTACCCACTCATCGCAGACCGTGAAAAGCGTGGGTGCGTGAAATGCATGGGTGCGTGAAATGCGTGGGTGCGTGAAATGCGTGGGTGCGTGAAATGCGTGGGTGCGTGAAATGTGTGGGTGCGTGAAATGCGTGGGTGCGTGNGCGTGAAATGCGTGGGTGCGTGAAATGTGTGGGTGCGTGAAATGCGTGGGTGCGTGAAATGCGTGGGTGCGTGAAATGCGTGGGTGCGTGAAATGCGTGAGTGCGTGAAATGCATGGGTGCGTGAAATGATCGTAATGCGCGGGAACGAATTATGTAAATGGAGCTTACTCTTGACTGGCGTGAATAGCGCAATCCGCTTGATAAAAGCTCTGGGCATATCGAACTCGCTATAATTCGTTGATATCGACGATCATCGTGTAAAAGTTCTTAGAAATTTGGTCTCACAACCTAATCCGGACAAAATCATATATTGAAAATAAAGTGCAGGGGTTTCAAAAATTGACCCCATCCGATCCAAATTTTTCACATCAATTAACTAGGAGAGCATTTGGAAATCGTAAATCTTTTTCACGCAATGACTTCTTCAAGATGAGACTCCTTTACACCTTAAGAGGGTATATTAAATTTGTGCGAATGTATGCAACACCCAGAGGGAGCTGAGATAAATCCACCTTTCATTACACCAATCGCTTCAAAATCATTTTCCGAATTGATTAAAGCTTGTCCGTCCCTCTTTCCTTCTTGTTTTCTTGTGTTCAACCTAAAGATCGTAGTTCTTAACACATTGCTGACCGCTCGGGGACCGCTCTCCCTCTCTTTTTTAAAATGTCGATGCACGACCGATCAGGGAAATCTCCCCGTTTGACAATTTATATTCTCTTCGTTCATCCCTATAGTTTTTAAATCATAAAGAGAATTTAAAAGAGAATAACAGTAATAGTGATGGGGACATTATCAGACCAGGAAATAGATGTCGTAGAATAATTTCAAACGATTCGGAAAGTGATGAGGACATTATCAGACCAGGAAATAGATGTCGTAGAATAATTTCAAACGATTCGGAAAGTGATGAGGACGAGTGGTCAGAAAATGATAAGGTTATATGTTAAGAAGAATATCAACGAACTTCAGGTGTAAACAAGGGTGGGACAAGATATTTTGATGAATTTTGGTATACTGTTAAGTCCATTGTGTCCATGTATTTTTTTTGTTTTATTCAACCTACAGGCCGAAATTTTTGAATTTATTACACTGTGGAACCATTTCGACCATTTCCCCTATAACGGCTTATTTTGCAAAGTGATTATACGAATAACTGTAAGATGGTGTAGGATATTTAATGGTTGTCGAGAGGCCCCCTTCACCCGTTTCTATTCATTTATATTTATTTACGCGTGAAATTCATTTGTAATAAAATAATACCTGAATTAAGTTATTGTAAAGTCTTACAAATAAATCTTATACGAAACTTTAAAACTTAATTTTTATAAAGTGTACAAAAAAAAAAAAAAAGCAACAAAATAAGTATAAAAAGAACAAACCGTCATATATAATTAAGCAAGAAAGGGGAAAAGAAAGAAAAAGAAAACAAACATGTACACATGTGGATGCAAGGAGTGAATCACGCAACCCACGCAACCATGGAAAAGTTTGGCAAGCGATAGCAGCTTATTAAGTTTATTAGCAAATCATGCGAAGCATTACAAATTAAAAGTTCATTTACATACGACATAAGCTAAACGTGCGTACTAAGGGGGAGTCGATTTGATAGCATGTGAAAAATCCGATATTAAGAATAAATTATAAATAAAAATTATGTCAATTTGTGCAACGATATTAAACGGATTGGAAACCACATAATCACATCGACATACTCTGAGTTTTATAAAAATAAAGCTACTGCAGAATTGTTGAACACATTGAAGTTTATCTCATCTCATCAAGCCGGCAAGCAAGCAATCACACAATTTATTAACTAAACTAAGTTTCGATTACCTGCGAAAAATTTGACTTTCTGCAATAAAAGTAGGGCTAAAAATAACAGTCTATTTTCATAAGATGGCAAAGGGATGGCGGGATACCATCAGAACCCAGCACGCAACTATTCCTCAATAAGCTTAAGTCTAGTAATAGAAAATATTCAGAAAGCATCAAGTGCGGAATCCGTATGGATGGCGGATAGTTATCCGTACAAAGGCAACTAGCGATAGCAAAATGACCTTGAATTTCTCAATAATGATCGAAATTTCACGATTATCCGAGATAGAAAGAAACATTAGAAGACACGTACGAACGAAATCCTACGAATTTCGATTTGGACCTAAAAAAGCTTACATACACACATTTCGGTTATTAAGTAGGGAAGATTTGATTTTTTGTCGGCATCTGCAATAGCTTAAGGGCTGAAAGCTTTTAAATCTGTACCCACCAGTAGAGTAGTTGAAATAGTCGTATGCGTAGCGTGAGGGTTTCGATGCCGCCAGCAGAAAATTTTAACTTACTATTTGATGACCTAGTTTTGAGAAGAAAGCTGTTTGTTTTTTTAAACGCCTATTGTGGACCTAAGAGAGTAGGAATTAACACATTGGAATCATTTTAGAGGCTTACGTGCTTACGATCAAAGGTTATCCTTAGCTTATGCTAAATCCTGCATGATACGGTTGCCCAGGTTAAAAGCTAAAGAGCAACATACAACTATTCCAGGAAATTTAGAAAACTTAGATCTAAGAATCTCTCATTACAATTAGGAATATGATTATTTTGGAGAAGGTACCCAAATCAAATCAAATACGTCATTGACAAACAAAAGAGGTAAGTAAGCTGAGTTTTAGAGTTTCGGCTCGTAACATTTTCGTGAATGATGGTCACTGTGTTTAAAGGAAATGCAAAGTCCTCGTGAAAATAGTCCGATCCAATCTACTTTCAACAGAATTCACGCTTTGGCCAAAACGCCTTAATGTTCTAAATTCTGTAAGAATATCTGTCGAATTGGGGGCCCGCAAGTTAAACAGTTCAGGGGATGAGCAGATATTGAACGGGCACATATACAGGAAGTCAGGAAGAAGCTTGAAATCGATTCAGAAAATGATTCTGGACCAATACGAACGACCTTATAAACAGCAGGCCTATCTTAAGTTTTTCGAGGTGTTACATACACCCAAGCAATATCCATACAAAATTTGCCCCGCACTACCAATAGTGCGTGATATCTATACGAATAGCTTACGTCTCTCTCTCTGTCTTCCTTTTTTCCTTTGAACGTAGCGGGAGCGTATTACCGTCTAGTGGCTCTACACTCTGAGATCCTTTATAGAAGTAATTCGGTGTGGACCTTGAAAAACAATTAAAATTAATTGAAAACCAAGGTTTTAAGAACAATCTAATAGATCGCAGATCACCGCCAAGTTTCTGAAATAATCATCATAAACAGCTCTGTACATATAAAAAGGTGAGTTCCATTTCGTTTGTCTAAAGAGAAAAGGAGTTTTCTTTATTCAATCGTTTGCATATCCGAGACATCGCTTGCCGAAACTGGCTGACAATATATGAAAAACGAAGACCTGGTTTGCGGAAAAATAGCTCGCTCTTCCCGAAAGAAATGCTCAAAAAAATACTTGAGAAGCGGATACAACAAAGTGGATTCCTAGCATAAATATTCGTATGACCACTCACTCAATTCACCCTATCTAGTACCTTCTTGTACCTAGTACCTAGTAGACCATGTCTACTATAAAGCAAAATTTACCAATGGCAGGTGTAGGTGAGTGGTTTTCAAGTCTGCCAGGATCGACCTACAAAGGATGAAATTCCTTCATCGCCATTTCTTGTTGAATACGGATATAATTAGATGAAAAATATTGTATTATCCGGACTCTTTACAAGTTTGTTGTTGCTCTTAAGTATCAGTCTTGGTAATGGACCATAAAAAAATAATAAAAAAAAACCTGAAAGGATAATAATGCACAACTTCCCTAGGAGGAGTTAAAGTTAAGCTAACGACAGTCCAAGACATACTTCAAAATACTCTGCATAAGATTTTCAATCGTGAACCCATCCAGCAGACGGATGCTAAGAACGCCAATGAATGCTATTCATGCTAATCGAGAATAGGTGCATAGCTGTATATGTCGATGCATTGCATGTCGATTGTATAATAAAATTCCATATAATCTCGATAAGAGAAATCTATTTCTATCTACGCATATTCCATACGCATATTGGGTATGTTCATAACATATATGAAATGAAATGAATCTCTGCAATAAATACATTTTTTGTTATAATAAATCTTTTTTTCAAGTCCTCTTATAATAATAACAAGGTTTCTTTAATTAAATAATGACATAATGAGTAATATTAGGTAGCCTAAAAAGTCTTGCATCTGCAGGAGATTAAATTGTATGCATTCATTACATTCATGCAATTCGTAGACATATAAGTGATGAAATTGCTTATCATTCTCTCTGTTTTTTTTTTTTTTTTGGTTATCGCACTCAATACATTTTAGTTTAATGGATTTAATGTGTAATCTAAAAATTTCTGTACTTTTTATAATTGTATGTATGTATGTAAATGGTTAGAGAAGACTTTTAATTCATAAATTTAATTAAAACATTTCTTTATATATATGTACATATGTAACATTATTTTATCTGGTAAAACTAAACATCATAGAGGATAAGCAGATAGTACTGAAAAAGCAATTTAAATTATCCTATTCTTAGACACGCATTTAAATTACAAATTGACAGACACACACACATATACGAACAAACGCACATAGATAAGAAAAAGGAAGAACCAATCTCTTAATAAATATCATAAATAAAAAATAACTTAAATTGTATTACGCTTACTTGCCTTTTGTACACATGTCTAGACACATACAGACAGACAGGTATGTAACTCGTATGTAAAAATTAATAACCCACAATTGCAAAATTCAAGATAAACAAAATGCGTATGCAAATGTGTATGTGTATGCAAATGTACTTAACATATGAAATAAATGAAGATTCTTAATTAAATGTCTAATGCTCTTGTATACAACAACAATTACTTGATAGCATCTCTTAAGATATGTAAATATTTATGTGAGCCTTTTGTGTCTCTCTGTCTCTCTCATATATATATATATATATATATATATATATATATATATATAAACTAATATATGCATATATTCATTTATGCGTAGATGTGAATATGCAAATGCGTATATTAATTAAGAAATTTAAACAATTTTCTTAGTAACCAACTTAAAAGTTATATTCACACGCAGACATGCTCCTAAATAACTGGACTTTTGTCTATTTATCTATTGAATTAAACATGACCACAAAGAGTTAGGCTTTAAATTACTATCAATGAGTGCGCATGTATGTATATTTGTGTGTTCATTTAAAGTATAACTGATTCATTATCAAAGTTCAGAATAGACCAACATACGAATGGCTTTGTAATGTCGTTCGTTATCCGTTCTCCGTTGTCCTTTGTCCGTTGTTCGTTGTTCGTTGGCCTTTTATTCGTTTGTGAGTTCACTTTAAATCAATTTCATGAAAATCTCTCTATTAAAACCTTAAAGTAATTCCGATAACAATTTCTAATTACACTTTACGTCACTTTATACTTAATCGAAAACACTTTGACTTTTATTCCTTTAATTAAGTTGTTTCTTATAGTAAATTGATCGTCTATTTGATCAATTTCGAAGAAAATTTCCATACCAAACAAGGATATAAGTTCAAGGGATAATAGTTTTATCGCTCTATTCCTAACACACTCAAAAAAATATTCATTCATTCAAATATCCCAAGTGCTATACATTTTCCAAGAAGTTTCAAAATAATTTTTACATTCAGTCATCCAGGGACTAATATTTCGGATTTCAAGGTCACACAGTATGTGCCTTCACTCACTGAGCCCTCATTATAGCTGTGATCCAGCCACGCTCGATTTGAACTAGCGAACAATGACTTGTTTATTATTTGCATTTTACATATGAAGAAGAAGAAGCAGAAGTGCGTATTAAACTTGTTATACTCCCTACTGCCAAACTGCCAAAAATTCTACACCATTCACATTTTTTAAGTGGTGGCCAGATTTTATTACATTTGCTTATTTAGTTTATACACAAAACAATGTAAGTATCCCTTGCCAATGTATACCAAATCTTATTGCTCTTGTATGAGTGAATTCCTGAAGCCAAACGGATATGTTCATCTACTCAATTGTTTGCCTTCGCGTTACTAGCAACACAATGATAAAATTCATTTACTGCTACTTACAACACACACACACACACACACACACACACA
>KK502403.1:2691650-2701650 GCA_000688735.1 Glossina austeni
CACACACACACACACACACACACACACACACACACACACACACACACACACACACACACACACACGCACGCGCGCACGCACGCACGCACGCACACACACACACACACGCACGCACACACACACGCACGCACACACACACACACGCACGCACACACACACACAGAAAAGTTCTTTAAGGTATACTCTTCTACTTCTTCTTCTTCTTCTTCTTCTTCTTCTTCTTCTTCTTAAGGTATACTGTTCCCTACAAAGTATAACATGTTGAATTCATGTCATTAGAAATGTTCATTAATTTTGTCCTCAGTTAGCGGCAGAACAACCTAAATTAATATGTCTTCGTCAAGGTCAACTTTTTAAGCCAATTTAAGCCCACTCGGAATTCTCTAAGCGAAAACACATTATTAATCCATTTAATCTTAACTTTATATTCCACCATTTATTCGTCTGCCATGAATTGTCAAAACTCGCAGAAATGACCAAATTTTCAATACTCTCGCTACAGTTAAATATTAGATCGTCCGGAAATTTCTTGCGGTCTCTCACTGTGAAATAATATGATGTTTTTCTTATATGCGGGATAAATTTGTTGTTTTGTATGAACTAAGTTTTTCTCTCACGCATCATCAATATGTGTCGATCAACTTCAATCATGACCATTAGTTGGTCTGAAATATTTCTAAAATTAAATTTCGCAAAACAATTTTGGCAAATACGTTACTTCCCTACACAGCACAAATATGTCTACTATCTGCAGCTCTTTGACCTTTTTCCAATTACAACAGGTATGTCCCTCTGCTATAAGACAACCGATCAATTTGAAAGTTTTTCCCAAAATAAGCATGAGAATGTTCTATAAAACTATATAAACCTGCCTGGAGGAAAGTTATTTTAATTTGGTGTTGGAAAATACTGGAAGAAATTTCCGGACGATTGGACTAACAAATAGTTGAGATAGCCTCGAACCTGATGTTAATGTAGTCGTCAATCACTCGATATGCCCCTTGGGTCTTGGCCATTTATCCATTTATAGCACACTCAGAAAACATCCATAGGATGTTGTTCATCAGATCGACAAAAATTGGAAATTCATTTTTATAGGAAATGTTCCGCGATCGAGCCCAGAAATGTAGGTGAATCGCCCATGAAAAGTCTAAAAAACTATATATATTTTGTCTCTAGATCATAACCTATCACATATGTAGATGCAATGTGATTAATGTTAACTTAATTGGTTCGATCTGATGCTGATTTGTCCACAGATAGTATACGAGACATTTAACTTTCAAGTTGTGAGTGTCCATTATCTCTATGTCTCTCGAAATGAGCATAACTTCCCTAATTGCTTCAAGTATTTTAAAGATACTTAAGACATTAAAATATTACTTTTGTAACGTATGAGTGCATTAACTAAAAACTTAATTTACTTTTAATATGATTTTAATGTAAATTTTGTTAGAACTTTTAATTAAGTAAATAAAACGTTTTCAAGCTCTTGGTGTTAGAGAAGTTTTGCATTTAAAATTAATAATTAAGGTAAAGTATTTGTTTACATCTCTGCTTTTTTTTAATGATATAATGTTCAAGGTTTATTTACTTACATATCTACTAGCGGAAGGTAAAGCATTCAAGAAGGATGTGACGAGAGCACAAGACATTTTATTAAGAAATAAGTGGAGATATGTTAGTTATGTAATTCAATGAAGCAACCGGCAGTGGTCTCATAAAGAATATATGTTTTCAGTCAAATATGGACAGTGGCACCTCTGCCTACACATTCATCTATACATTCCTCTTGTGGCATCACGATCTCAAGTGTAAAACTTTATCTAAGAGAAAAAGTATATTAAGTGCATGTAGATGTAGATGTAGGTTGAGACAAACCCGTCTTTCACTATGCCAATTGGATCGCGTCAAATGCGTCTTCTGATATGCTGCACTTTCACTAGAATTTCAATGCATATCGAGCCAAAATCGCTCCATTCGTTCAAATTCATTGTACCTGACTACTCTCTGATGCTCTCAAAAATTATAAAGCATCAAGTTTCGACTCCATTGAAGACAGAAAGTGAAATCGAAAAACATATCTTTCTAGGTAAAAGTAGAGAGTGAAGTGGTATTAAAGTAGTAGGGACAGTAAAGTAGACAGTAAAGAGCGTATGCCGTTAGCTATTATACTAAAGATATTTTTTACAAAATTTTACTCAAATATTAGTTTACGGCCTCTTCGAACCTAAAAAAAGAAATTGTTGGCGTCGATAAGCTCGCGCTTTAAATGGAAAAGTTTTATCACCTTTCGGTCACAACCTTGTCTTCTCATGCTATTGATGGCTTGTAAGCCTTATTAACGAACGATAATTCTTGGGGAAATTATTTTTTAAAATTTAGTTCCCCATAAAAATAAAACCACAATTCTCGGTACTTCATAAGACTAAAAACACTTCACGCCTTTAACTGTATATATGTGGAATCTAATAAACAATTCTCGATAAGTGCGTCCATTAAATCGATCAATTTCACTTAAAAATAAATTTCCTCTAGCTGCCATACATATATATATATATATATATATATATATATATATACGAAATGAATGATATTTTTCACTTTATTTCAATCACAATTCGTTGGTCAATAATTTCCGAGACTAAGCTGGAAAAACACATTTTTTCTTTCTGGCAAAATTCGATTTTATTCATCAGCAGGGCCTTCTTCCAGATTGATTGATTGATGCATTCATATCCGCACTTGTCGAACATATCGATGCCCTGGTCATGGAACGATTTTTTAAGACCCTCAGAATACCCTTCAGTTTTGACAATGACGCCATCATTTCATTCAAAGCGTTTTCCCTAAAGCATTCTTTTGCATTCACTTACAATCAAATGCGAATTCCTCGAGTCCAAATCTGAATCATATGTGCGTGGGAGCAGCAAGTTGGACTTCTACCGAGAATAATTTCCAATACTTTTATAATGTTTTGTGGTGTATTTGCGTTTGCATTTGTTATGTGGGCAATCCACACTGCCACCATGCCACTAAGTCTCCAGCTTTATGATTACTACGAAGCCCGTCATCATGTATTCGCCAAACATCTGGTGTCCGATTCAGCAGATGACCGAGCATACAGATAGAACGTTATGGGACGTTTTAATCGTGTTTTTTCTGATGTTACCAGCAAAAATTTGTTGGCCGTCCTTCGTATCCCGCAATTGACCGACAGACAAACTGCTGCTTTCAAAAAAATACTTCTCAAGCCTATACTGAGTTTGAACGGCACTCTTCCGTCTGAAAGCAACAAAGTTAGCACTTTTTAAAGGCATCGCAAGATCATATGCATATCAGAGGCGACATCCATGCATCAGTCCCGGGAATTATTAAACGATTAGTTCGAACGTTCGTTGTTCAATTGCAACTGTATGTTATTTGTATTATTTGTTGTCTGTTATTTAATATCATTATTTTCTTGATTTCATTTTTATTTTCATCAAAAGTCATTTGTGGCGAGTTGTCTAGTAATTTATCGTACATTTTGTGGTAACATTGTTGTCACGCTTAATGGTCTGTATTATGGATTTTACTATAAAGAATAATAAAAAAAAAAAAAAAAGTTATATATATATATATAACGTTTTAAAAAGTTGTACATACATAACCTTTTTTCTTTTTTTCTTTTTTCTTCGTATTTCTCTTTTCTCCCAACAACAACAAGAATAACAATAATAAAAATCTGACATAGCAAGGCTGCACAATTGATTTTTAATGAATCAATTGTCAACTTCAACAACTTACTGACCGTTGCTCTATCCGTCTCTCTATCCTTACCCTTCTGACGCAATTGGGTGCATGGCTGGCTGGCTGGGTGACTGTTTGGGTGGCTGTTAAGCGTAGCTGGTAGACTGAATATAGATAGGAAGACAAACTATTCGTTCAAAAGAAAATTTGTCTGTACACATATATAAGAATACTATACAAAATTGTTGCATGTTTATAGTTTCAACATATATTTACTTTATACGGGTATATTCGACGAATGCACGCACATCGCTGCCAGTAATGACAAAGTCATGGTCGTTATCATTTTCATTCTTACAAATATTTTCATAGATTCGTATGTGTGCATGTATGTATGCCTGTGCCATGGGTCATTAAAAATTTTTATTATTTTTTATATACATATACATGAACATATATGAACATGTATACGATCGTACATATTATGGTTATATGTCAGTCGGTTTTCACACATTTCACTATCAATGCGTTTATATATGAAATTGTATTAAACCTTAACTGTGATAAATTACCGCCATTAAATAACTTCCAACGGAATAATTTTGATATCTCTGAACATGCATTGTAATATGTACGCACACTTGAATGCATATATGCACCGTCAAGTAATTGATTGAATGTAAATACATATATATATATATATATAGATATATATATATATAAGTCAACCATATGCTTGTTATGTAAATATATAGGTATGGGATAAATGAAACATGTTCAAACTTATAATACACGTTTCGCTTGTCCACAATACGATACGTTATGTCACTGTAGGTTGTAGAAAACGACTTCACAAATTTAAAAGATAGAAAGTAAGGAGACAAGTGCTCACCTCTCCTATGTAGAATGAGACGTAGGAAGACGGAGAGCTTTTAGCGTTGTATACATACATTTCGGTTTAGCCTTCACTTTTTACTTTTAACTTTTTCTTCTTCTTCTTCTTCTTCTTCTTATTTAACTTTTAAACTCTTGTTCAAACTACTACTAGACAATGTAGGTATACTAAGTGAGTTGATTAGATTGTAACGACTACGCCTTAAAACCTCAAAAGCTATAGAAAGCATAATAAAATAGTCATTCTCCGCAAATTTGTAAGCAGCCGTCAGCAAAAGTCACTCTCCGATAGAATTTTAAAAACAGAAGTATTTATGTTCGAATTAAGGTTCGAATCCCTTCAAATAGATTCTGGCCCCGAATTTGCATCACCTTCATTTATTAGCCGCTTGACAGCAAGCAATACTCTAAGCCTTTTTTTTTTCTACGATCAGTCGCCTACTTTTTGCTATTTCTGAAAACACAGACTGTCTCAGCTTATGTTGCTCTGTAGTGATGTCCTTTGACAGAATCGTCTCGATATCTTCACTTTTGCGATCAGGAGAATGTTTACCACACAAACTTACTGAAATGGACAGACCGATGGACAGACATGCCTAGATAGATTCACTATTTGATGTTGATATGTACTTAGCTTGGTATCTAAACGTTCCTACAGTGTTGCTGTAGGAGAGTTTGACGTACTGATATGTGTTTCATAGGGTGTCTTCGTCTTGCAAACATTTTCTTTCTCTAATGGTGGCTATAAAAGGGCTTATATTTAAGTCAAAACACGACGTACAATGGACTAAAGTGATGTCCTTCCGTGTGCGGTATCAAATATCAAACCCAAGGTATTCGGGCTAAGATGAATGTTTGTTTCCTTTTTCTTCGAATGATTAAAATTTTGCGAAAAATTTGAATTCTCAAAATTAATATTTATTCAGTGCACCTTCTAGCCCTGGCCAAAGCATCGCGTTGAGAGGACGTACATGCCTGAAGCTATGCTTGATTTTATTTTTTTTTTTTTTTATAACGTAGACATCAGGCAATATATAAGCAACGCGAAAATAACGCGATTTTTACCAAATAAATAGTTATCGCCGAAAGCGTTTTTTCTTTGCCCAACTAATGCATAGAAAATCTCCTTTTCATCATATCGTAAATGGGGATGAAAATCGGATCGATTTTAAGAATTCCAGGCGTAAAAACTAATGGATTGATTCAAACGAACCGTCCAATCGATCCACTCCACTGCGAGACCGAACCGTCTTAGTGGGAAGCCGGCATTTCCGGACCGGAAGCGTGTCCTACGATCAGCTGTTAAAATCTGATGAAACAACAACAACTATTTGATTTGAACCGTTCGCTCTTCAATGAAGAAGCAAAATATCAAAAAAAGCAACGTAAGGTAATTTTTTCTATTCACACAGCGAAGCCAATTGGGTGGAAGTATTTCAAGAGGAAGTGCTACCCGAAGTGTCTTACTCTTCAAACTCGCATCCTTTCGATTACCACTTCTTCCCGGGCAGCACTTCACTTCTTACGAAAATGTAGGAAAATGCTTCAATGACTGATTGACCAAAAAAAGCAACAGTCTCTTCACGATGCTATTCACGAATTATCAGACAGATGAGTAAAATGTGTAGCGACCAATAGTTCGGATAAAATGTTTTTTTTTTTTTGTCATTTTCATACAATAAACATGTATTTTGTATCAAAAAATTCCGGTTTCCGGTATTTGCAAACTTGATACCTGCGAATGCATCGACTGTCGTTTTGTCAATTAAACTAAGAGTGTGTTAAGCATAGGATTTTGAAATTCTCTTTCAAGTGATTTGATAACGAAATTCATTTTTTTCACCTTTTTTTTTTTTTTTTGCAGTCTAACAGATCCGGTGCGGTCCATTGCAAGTGCACCCGAATTTGCAAATATCCTGCGACAATGGATTTATTAGTTCGCATTTCCCTGCAACTATTAATCGAACATATGTAATATTTACCTAAAGTATACATTAAGACAATCTCCCTATAGTAGGTATTAAAACGTGTTCACCGGCCCTATGCAGAATTTAAAGAAAGAAAAAAAAAAAAATGGGTTTGCTTTCCATTCTTTTGCACTCGTTGTTTTTCTCCTCTTCTAGTGAATGCAAAAAGGAAAAGCAACAAAAACAAGACACGAGCAAATTGTGAAAGGAAAAGCAATTGAAATCGTTCGCAACGAATTTCATCGATATTTTCAATATTTTCATTTTTATTTTATTAACGAACATTTCAAAATTCCAATCGAATTATAATTGAGTAGAAAAGCAATTCGCATACAAACTTTATCGTTACTAGACGCTATTCAATGTAAATTTGATTCATCTTTTTCTTCACCTTTATCGACGGTTTTAAAATAACTTCTTTCATACATACAGAGATAAATTGTAAAATTCTTAACAATTTTCTATAGAAATCTTTCTCTAGTCGCGGTTGCAGCTAATGAATAATCGAATTGACAGCAAAACGAAACGAAACGTAACCGTAATAATAATAACAACTAATGCGAATAAACTTGTTGCGCGACTTTCAAGGCAACTTGTATAACTTGTATTGCTTTTAAATTGAATTTTTGCATTAAAATGAAAAGTACAAAATAAAACAAGTAAGAAAATTATATTCGGCCATGATCGAATTCTTTATACCCATCATATTTAGTCCAAAAAAAAAAAACAACGAATTAGATTAAACTTTAATATGCACCGTATCGTGCTAAAGCCAGTCTAGGATTAACCATAGAATCCGCGAAGGCATTTTTATCGTTTTATCTCTAGTAAATTATGAATAATAGGCAAAAACTCCATCATTTATGCTTTTAAAAGCAAAATTATGCCCAATTTAGGTTATACTGTAGGCGTGTCCTTTCGCCGATTCGGCCGACTTCTATGTTGTGATTGATATCACAATTTTGGCGAGCAGGATAGAAACAAAAACAACCGGATGGATGGATAGATAGATGGATGGACGGATGGATGGATGGATGGATGGATGGATGGATGGATGGATGGATGGATGGATGGATGGATGGATGGATGGATGGATGGATGGATGGATGGACGGATGGATGGATGGATGGATGGATGGATGGATGGATGGATCGATGGATGGATGGATGGATGGATGGATGGATGGACGGACGGATGGATGGATGGATGGATGGATGGATGGATGGATGGATCGATGGATGGATGGATGGATAGATGGATGGATCGATGGATNTGGATGGATGGATGGATGGATGGATGGATGGATGGATGGATGGATGGATGGATGGATGGATAAATGGATGGATGGAGGGATGGATGGATGGATGAATGGATGGATGGATGGATGGATGGATGGACAGGCATATAAATGATGAAATGCATGATAAGATTATTTTAGAATTTAATACTGATCCAGAACGTATAATATGTACTTTAAGTGTTCGCTGCATCTGCCTTCTGACTGACGCAAACATTGTAACAAAGCAATTATACATCCAATCTTCGTGGCAATGAATATGAAAACATTGCAAAGAAAAAGGCAAAAGAAAAAAAAAAAAAGGAAAAAAAAAGAACGTAAAGAATTTACTTTACAAAAAGTTGAAGCCAATGGTGCTATGGCTGTTGTCGTTGTTCTACGACAAGCATGCAAACTACTCACGAGCACAGATAAAACTATGTCTATAGTTAGGTACGGCCTGTACGCTACTGTGGATGTTGTGTCAATGAGTTCTTATCGGCCCATTGTGCACCACCATCTTCACCGCAAGTTATCGGTCGTGTTTTGTCTTCGTTGTTTTGAAAGCCACAAATGCAATTAAAATTTAATTGTTTTCGATTTTCTTTGAAGTTTTACATCAAAAACCACTTGAGTCTCTTACTTTTTTTTTGCCGTTTTGTATTTTTTTTTTTGTTTTTGGCATTCCTACTTGTTTTTATTTTGCTGCTTCATTTATTAGTTGCTTTTATTTTTATTCATTTTTTTGTAATGTTTTTTTTATTTGTTTTTTTTTATTTTTTTATTTTTTTTTTGTTTCTCTTATCCATTAAACTAATGGATGAATTCTGTTGTTTTTCCTCTAACACTTAATTTATATTGATTTAATTTTAATTAACTGCTCGCATAAAGCAGCGCTGGATTGCACTCTAAGGTATTTAATGGTAATTTTACGGTTGTGTAGGCCATAAGAGCTTTTAATAAAATTTACTAATTTTATTAAAATTTTTTTATATTATAATGTGTGTGTGTGTGTGTGTGTGTGTGTGTGTGTTTGTGTGTGTGGATATTACTAAGCTAAATTATAGTTTAGAGTTTTTTCTTTTCCTCTTTTTATTTTTTTATTTTTTTTTTTTTTTTGTTACTACCACCATCACTATATAATACATTAAATATACCAAAGATCATTGCATTTATATTCAACCACTGCAGTATATTTAAAATACAGTTTTTCCGTTTTGTTTGCAAAGTGAAATGTTGTGAAGAAGTTTTCGTTTACCTTTGCGGGTATACTCGATTTAAAGCACAGTGGTTTCTGATCAAAAGGAATATGCGAAAAAGTGACTTTATAAAAACGTGTTAAAACTTATATAAGAAAGGATAATGATAATAATAATAAGAAGATGAAGACGAAGAAGAGAATTATAATTGTGGGATTTACTGGTTTTTCACTATGAAGTAAAATAATTTTTCCTTTTTTTTATATATATTTGGCATTTTGTTCAATAATTTCGGGCAATTTCATAAAACTTCTGATCTATTGCTGTTCTATATACTGTCGCCTTTGCTAAATACAACAATTTTGCAGAGAGCGAAAGAGATGGTAATGTGATGATGCAATAACAGGACTATATGATGGTAACAGAACCCAGCCAAGTTCTAATAATTTTTGGCGAGTGCCGGAAGAAGTGTGAGGTCCTGCATTGTGGTGATGAAAAGCTATAGTTTTTTGGTAGACCAATCCTGGCTTCCAGTATACTTCAGATCTTCTTTTCATACATATCCGATTTTGATGTTATTTGAAGTCGTGGCTCGTCGTGCTTCGACCATCATCCACTTTTCATCATCAGTTAGAATTCTCTTCAGGAAATTGTTTTATTTGGTTAAACATATAATCAAAACATGTTAGCCAAACTTTTTAGAGGGAGAGAAAAGATGATATGCAGAGATCTGCTTTAACGATATTTTCCATTATCTCGACGTATTTCGCAATTTAAGAAATAAAGTTCGCTCGAAACGTAATCCTGTAACTTTAACGTACGTACGTAACATAGATGGCAAACTTAATCACATGCCTTATATTAGATACACGTTTGATTACGTAATTAAATTACGATAAATATCGTTTGTAGAGCTTGTTCCGCTAGAAATT
>KK502403.1:2704150-2719123 GCA_000688735.1 Glossina austeni
AAAACTGCAGCATTCTACATCAATCAATTCATATCACATTTCATATATGTGGACGGGCTAATTGAATTACTTAGAATTAGCTGGACTTGAGTTCCCGACATTCCGGGCCGATGGTTGGCCATATATATGTTTCCAATCTATATACGAGAGATTTCACATATCTAGGCGAGCTAATTGCCTTACTTGAAATTTGAAATATAGCGAGCCGGACTTGAGTCTTCGACCCCACGCCCACATATATTTCAAGCCTATATACGTTGCACTACTCTAAATATATTTACCAAAGCCATCGAAAATTCATTGCAGAAATAGTGTTTATTGGCCCAGAGGCGCATCAGCAATTCTCCACTTTTCTAAAACCCGCTCGCGAATAAATAATTCGGTCTTATTCGGTCGCTGTCGCCTTTGAATAAATAAATTGCAAAATTAAGGAAAACGTATTTATTACAAACAATTAAGCCCTTTTAACGTTGATTTCAATTCAGAGTTTCATTTATTGCTGTCGACATGCGTATGTCATTCAAAATAAAAAAAAATTACCGCTTACTGTTGTAAAAACGTTGAAATTTAATGATAAAACTTGTCATTTAACGGTACGTTTTTCTCTGTAGTTTTTTACAAACAAAAAAAAAAATAAATAAATAAATAAATAAATAAATAAGAGGCAACGAAAAGCGGCTTGAATATATAAATAAAGTAATTAACTGATGAAATTGTTGTTTTTAAATAGTTCATAGAAACAGCGTAAGCCCAATGCACTATAAAACTTCTAATAGATATATGAATGCATGTAAATGACCCAACAGTCCTGCGCTATATACGCGCAAAAGTCTTACTAATTGCAACAAAATAATCAAAAGCAACGCTCTCACCTAATAACAGAGCTGCTCTTATATATAAGCTTCGCAGAAGGTTTTGCGATCTTGCGTTTCATTCACCCACGACATTACAAAAATGGCCTTTAAGGGAGATAGATGTCTTAGGATGTCTGCTTGTTATTCAGATTTTCAAATTCAACTTAATTTGAAAAAGACAAGTGAGAACAATATAGCTGGGCATGACCGATAAAGTAGATACCCTACAACACTTTACATAATACTCGTTTTGGTAAGAAGACATCAAAAATGACACAATGTTTGCATGCATAGACATGATTTTCATGAAAGCCCGCATATTGGAGAACGTCCAAAACATCATATGACGTAATCAAAATTTTCCTAAGCTTAGTTTATTTGGCAAATATTTTAATATTTTTCAGCTTCATTCATAGAAAACTATAAATTATGCTTTCTCTTCATATAAATGCTTGCTTTTCGTGGTGACCTCGACATGCGTTGCGATTTACAGACAAAGACCTATGGAATACCGATTCCGTATCGTTAATTCTTTTGCTCGATCGTTTTTAGAAACTAATTTTCATCCTAAAATATTAAAAATGGGCTCACTAATCACAGGAGATCTAATATGGTGTGAGGTCCAAAAGATGGACCCTTGATGGACCCGTAATTCAAATCTGGTACAATTGGTGTGTTGTCAAATTGCTATCATAATTAAATTTTAATCATAAAACAACAATAATTACGCATATACAAAAAATAGACCTACGTGAACGTGAATAGATCTATGAACCAATTTCTGCCATGAAATGCTGGAAATTAAAACTTCTTACGTTATATAGACAGTCGCCGGAAAAGTCGACCGCTCCGAACTAATTTCAATAGCATTGGGCGGGAGCATACCAAATTTCATCACAATAGCTAGAAAATATATATTTACATGGACAGACTTTAGATGGACCCGCAGACTGACGGAGAGACAGGCTTAAATTCATTTTTTTGAATCAATCGGTCTAATAAAAGAAGAGTCTCTCTTAAGCCTGTCTCTTCTGCCAGTTACATATGTTCGCACGAATTTAATATACCCCGTACCACAAGCGCTGTAGGGTGGAAGCAGATACAAAAAACTTCCCCCTATTGAAAAAGAATCAACTCTCTGATTATTCTCACAAGCATTAAATTAAATTGGAAAGCAATACTGAAACCGATATCATATTTAAAGGTAAATGCTTATAAAAATATGTAAATAGGATATAGTCGGGCAAGGCCGACTATTATATATCCTACATCACTCTGCCTAATGCAGTCATTCACTTATTTTCTTAATAATACACGAAGGACTATACATTAGTTTTAGGTAAACGCATAATTATCAGGAAAGTCCTTATATTACGGGATACCTAAAACGTCAACTAACGTCGTCCAAATTTAGCAAAATCAGTTTACGTCTCAAAAAAGTTCTTATTCTCCGGGTACGTTTTCATCATAACGAATCACAAATTAGACTTTGTCGCCTTAAAAAGGGGTTGCTTTTTTAACAGCACCTCTATGCGTGGTGCGGTCTATGTGATCCAAATTCCCTTTTAAGTTAATTTACTAAGAAATAATTTTCATAATAAAATATTAAAAATTAGGCATTGAAAGCCTTATATGAACCGGGATCCAAAATATAAACCTACACGGTCCAAATTTGTTCAGGTTAAGTTTTATGTCAAATTTCTATTATGAACGAATTCTCATCAAGAAGCACTGAAAATGAAGTCTTTTTGCCCTAGAAAGACTCAGTTTCCGTAGAAATGGTTATATGGCAATCGAGTCAGAAAATTGCCCTGTTCGATCCAAATTTTTCAAACATGTACTAAATTGCTATTGTTCAGCGAACTTCAAAAAATAACACTATTTTTTCAAAATAAGACATTATACGATGATTAGTCGAACAAGTGGTCTGATTCGAACCACTTTCAATAGCAATCGTCCTTCGGCCAAAGCTCGCCAGTGTGCCAAATTTCCTCGAGAGATTTTAAAAATTGCGATTTGTAGCTTGAACACAAGATTACAAGGACAAACACCAGGTGGAAAGACGGACAGACAAACTTCGAATAATTTTCTGAAACAATCGGTACGAAAAAAATGGAGCTAACTCAAGACTTTCTGGGGCCTACATACGTCCGCACGAACCTAACACACTCTGTCTCACATGCGGTGTCGGATGAAACGAATGGGTATGAATTGCAATAATTATATATATTGTGTGTGTGCAAATATTTACTCCTGCCTTACTTAACAAATGTTTTTTTTTTTTTGTCGTCTTTAGTGTTATCCCCTTTGTTTTGCTCAAAAATCATTTAATGTTGAAATCGCCTTTAGGTTTATTTGATATCGGATATCGCAATTAAATCTTAAAAATTATTATTCTGCCCTACTCTTTGCTCGAAGTCAAACATTCCCCCAGGATGTGTATCCATCATCATTATCGCAATCAACAGTTGCTGCCGCTTTTATTATTATTATTATTATTATTATTATTATTGCAATGATACAGTGATTCTCATAGCGATTCTTTCCAAATATATATATAATTTTTTTTTTTTTCGTTCTCCTCTCTTCAATAATCTCGGTCATTAGGTTTTTCTTCTTTTTTTTTTTTGATTAAACCTATGTAAGGTATGAGAAGTAAACAAAAATTCTTCATATTGTTCTTCCCATAAGATTATTATTGCGTAGAGAAATATGCATCGATTGAAAGAAAGAAATCATTGAATACCATACCATACCATTGACAGGCAGGCAGTAAGAATTATAATTACTTCTCTGTTTCTCTTCCTCGTTATGCGATAAATATGTGAGTAAAGAAAGCGAAGAATTGCAAGCAAATAAATGTTGTTTGTAATAATTATCCGGTTTCGTCTTCATTTAATAATAAATTATGCGAGAATTTGAACTTTTGTTTTTCTAGAAGCAAAGAAGTGTTTTCTCGCTTCTTCGCATTGCTTTGGCAAAAAAAAAAATAATTTTTTAATTTTTTTGTTTAATTTTCTTTTTTGTCAATCTTCAAACTTCTTTAAGATGTACAACAAAAGTAACATTGCTTTGTGTGTTGCTTTTCGTTTTTTTTTTTTTTTTATTTTTTTTTTTTATGTTAGACAGCTACGCACAATAGGCATGCATATTATATATCGTCTTCGACTTACGAGGTCCGTAGAATGAAATCTTGATAACATCGTCCGTATTATAGACACTTGAGAGCGAAGAAATCGCACACAACTTACAAACATAACATAAATTAAACTAAAGTACACACTGTTAGCTTTTGGAAAGCACATAATTCTTACCCTTGACCTTGAAAATGATTACAATAGAAATCCACAAAATCGCTGATTTCAGTTAGCGCTGTTTCCGCGATCTAGTTCTTAGTTGACAGAACATTATAGTCGGGCGACCCCCTCACCACATTGTCTAACACAATTCTTATTTTTATATCGCATTACTATTAAGGGTTAATTTTCATCACCACATATTAAAACTTAGACAATGGATCAAATTTCGGGAAAATCCTTACTAGGGTAGATAACAAAAAATCGGCCGAGATGGTCCAAATTTGGTACAATTTTATATAATTTCCATCATGAACCATTAAAAATTGTACCTTTCTATCGTATGAACTTCAGTTTTCGTTATGCGAGGGGGTTCTAAAATTACCCCAGCCGGTCCAAAGTTTTCATATCAATTTAGAAGGCCCAAATACTACTACTTAGACACTTTTCAGAAAAGGGTGTTATATGGGGAGTGGTCGAAAAAGTGGCCCGATCCAAACCATTTTTCAATAGCGTCCGTCCTTCGGTCAAAACACGTCACTCTACCCAATTTCAACGAAATATATCAAAAATTTGTGACCTGTAACTTCAACACAAATGTACATGGACAGACATCAGATGGATAGACAGGCTTCGATCAATTCAGACTATGATTCTGAATCGATCAATGTAATAAAATATGGGTCTATCTTAAGTCCTTCTGCGTGTTACATACGATCGCACTAACTTAATGTACTCTGTACCACAAGCGGTGTAGGGTGTATAAATACCGTGCAAACTCAGCATTGGTTTTGGTTTACTGATTTTAGACACAATCGTGCGGACACCAATGATGTTCTGCTTGTGCTGCATCAGAAAATATTACAGAAATCCTGAAAATTATTCGCAAAGTACAGCTGACTTCCTAAAAATATCAAAAGGCAGTGTATTCATAATACTATGTTGCATAGGAATTATGCCATGCGAAACTTGGTTCCCAAAGAGCTACCGCACTTAATTATTATGGAACAAATGCCTTGTTGCGCAAGCCAATGGCTACAATGGCATGAATTGAAATTCAAATTGTTCTCCATCCGCCATATTTTCCTAAGCCTGGCCCTCGGCGATTATTATCAGCTGATTGCAAATATCAAAAGGACGCTTTACGAAAACACAAGCGGCTAAAACGATGAGGTCATTGAGCAAAGTGGGGCATACTTTGAACGTCATGACAAGTCATGCCATACAAAAAGTAAGAAATTATTACAAAAGCTTTCAAGTGACTGTACGCCCCCTGTTCGCAAAAAAAAAAAAAAAAAATTATTTTTTCTTATTTGGTCTTAAGAATTATTAGCCGATGTATTACATAAATACTACAGTACAAGATATTGTCTTGTTCTTGATTTGAGAAATGTCGTCTTCTGGTCGAACAAGCGGTCGAGCCGCGGTTTGTACATTTCTTGCATAGTCTTTTATCTGAAAAATTTTAAATAGAAAATCTTGAGAAAATAAATTTAAATACGTTTCATTTTCCATATACAAGAACTCGAAAAGTTCAAAAGTATCACAAGCTTGCGTAGGCATTTTTCGAACTTTTCTCTTAATAAATTGATTCTGTTCAAGCCACATATCGTACCCAAGTTGAACTCATCTAATTGTTGCAACACAAAAAATCACTTATCATGCTTCTGTAAACGTTCGCCATTGGCGGTAACTGTGTGGGTTCATCCACACTTTGGTTGAACATTTAGCTACGAACTAAATGTTCATAGTCTATAAGGTTGGGCGGGCGCAGCTAACTTTTTTCTATTTTCAAAATAAAAGTATGTGTTGTACGTTATGAGTAACAAGATAAAAAAAAGAAAAAAGCAAAAGTGTTCACAGTTTTTGTTACATACACGTGTGGACGGTGTATGCGTGTCCTTTGAAAAGTTTGGGTCACTTTGAAATTCTTTTACGAGCTTGTAGGCGATATCTTTCGTTTTGGTAAAGACGGGAATATTTACCACAGATACTACACAGTTGCGCAAATGGACACATGGACAGACGAATCGGCGGACATGTTTATGTGCATTCCTGATTTAAAACTGGCCAAGTCTTTATATACTTTGTGGGGGTTTTGGAGCTTGCTTCTGTGCTTTCTATAAAGATTTTGAAAAAACAACAATAATGTTATGACGATCTATAGAATTGAGTAGACGTGGACGATTCTTTCCATTTTGCAGAGGTAGTAGAATGTACTTTCAAATTTTTGTACATTTATCTGCTGTAGTTTATGAGTAATGAGCAAAAAACGAATTTTTTATTCCTTTTGAAAAATCGAGGTATGCTCACTTTACCCAGTAATGTCGAAGATCCCTTTGACCGATTTGGCGCATTTTGGATAGCAATTTGCGTGCAAGAACTTCCAATGTTTCAGCCAAATTTGACGTTTGACAATAACTTCATTTTTGCGGCCAGGAGAACAATTACAACACAGACATTATACAGACGGACAGACGGACATGGTTGAATCGTTTCAGAATCTGATATTTATCAAGAACATATGTATTTTATGGGATCTCTGAAGCTTCATTCTCGGCGTTGGAAACGTTTTGACAATATAAATATAGCTCTCACACTTCGGTGATGGGCACAAAAAGAGATGAAAAACGAGAAAAGGAACACAACGTTGTTTAATAAATTTAAAGAACAAACGATTGATCTAATGTTGACTTCATTTTATTGAAGGCTTAAAAGATTCAAAGAATAATCGGAAAGAAACTGGTCCACGACGAACTTAACTCCAGTTACGAAAACGTATAGACAGATGCTGAGGAACGTAACCTACGATTAGGCAAAATATCATCATTCTCCTCGTCTAATACAACAATTCTCTTATTTTGATATAAATTTCAGATACTCTACGCATATAAAAAAAAAAAAAAAAAATTATACAAGTGATTAAAAATTCAAACACGTCTTGCACGAAATGCATGCATATATCTCTTTATATAACCAAAATGTATATAAAGACGAATGGTGTTAATAAAATATTTTAAAAGGTCATTAACTTCTAAGTCATTTATATATACATATATTTATATACATTTATACATTTATATACATTTATATATATATATATACATATATATATATATATATATGTATGTGTATATATATGTATATGTATATATATATTTTACAGATTTAATAGAAACAAATCGCTTGACTTACCCATCAAAAATGTTGTTATAGTAAATGTTGAGACGGATCGTAACTGCAACATGCTGACGTTTTTTTGTTATATTTATTTAAATTGTCGAGTTTTTTTTTGGCTTCGAAATTATTGTTAAAATCCTTAAAAAAATATATATACGAAATATATACGAAAATAAGAATAATAATAATAATAATAATAATAGTAATAACAGTAATGGAAGCATTTTACATTTTTTATATTTTCCTCTTCACTTTTCCTCACTTTCTTTACATTATAATTACATAATTTGCTTTGAATGTTAATTATTATGGATGCATGTGAATTACGTTAAACAAAGTAAAAAAAAAAAAAAAAAAAAAAAAAAAAAAAACACACACAGTAATTTTCATTTCACTCCATCTATTTTTATGCGATTTATATACATTCGCTCGGTATGTCAGTCACCTGCCACAAAAACACATACACTAACACATTTCATTGCACACATAATATTAAGTCAGTAAAATACTTTCTTTTTTTTTTGTTTTAAATTTCTTGGTTTTTTTTTTTTAAATGTTTTCTTCTTTTTTTGCTCAAACCATAGATACAAAACAAAAACCGAATGCATCAAATGATTGTATATATATATATATATATATATGTATATAATTAAAATTAAAATCATAAAAATAAATTCGCTGAAAATTGTATGTCTCTCTACCTCTCAGTCCATCTGTCCGTCCATCTGTCCGTCTGTCTACCTGTCTCTGTATAGTGAAATTGAAAAGTTCACATTCATACATTCATCCATTCATTACAGTTCATTGCATTGCATTGCATTGCATTGCATTGCATTGCATTGCATTGCATTTCAAATCAATTAAAGCTTTTTTTTTTTTTTTTCTTTTTGTTCATTTCACACTCATACATATTCATGTTATTTAAGATACAGGTATAGTGTGTAAAACCTATATGCGAGTTTTTTAAAGGCTTTTCACAAATAAAGAAAAACTGCATTCCAAACACATTAGATTTGAATGAAAATTCATATTTTAGAGACAAACCTCTTAAAGACAATTTTCAATGAAATTATTGCGAAATATGCGCACGTTTGTAAAAGAAATCAACGCACTTGCATGCATTGCAAGCAAACATAAATAATTGCTTTTAAAAAATTCTTCGCAAAAACTTTAATTAAAATTTCACGATTTAATTAAATGTAAGAAATATAATTAATTTAAAGAATTTTTCGCGAAATAATTTCTAAAATGTATTAAATTCGCAGAATATTTTTCAATAAAATTCAAGCAAACCGTTCGCAAGAGAAGAAGTTATTAGAATCTCTTCCATAAAGTAAAGCATTTGATTGTTGCAACTACTTTAACTTAAGATAATTTTATGCTATTGCCCTACGTCTACTGAAGCCACTCTCATTCGCCTTTTTGAGGTTATGTCATCACATCTACAGCAATTTGTTTTAATATTGAAAGTTAAGTATAAAAGTCTTAAGACTGCTTTACTGCTACAAGAATGTTTGTTGAAATTGTTGAAATTTATTATCAAACTTCTATAAAGCAAGTTCGCTAACGAGTTCGGTTGAATGCAAAATCAAGTAATCGCTACGTAAGCAGTTAAGAAATATTATAAATCTTATAGAGAGAGTTATTTAGATCTGCCATCAAGTAACTCATTTACTTGAAAGATGCCTTGAAGGGATCAACTGGTCTTCACTGCTTTTGCGATTCGCTTCAATTTCTTTTAATATGCTCTACGCTAATAGTTGGAAAGATGCCAAGAGTCCTTGCAATCGTTCCGATACACGAGCAGTCTAATTACTCACAAAGAGAAACCGAATCAAGTGTTTCTTCTTTCCACATTTTCCATTGCAACGGGAAGTGAGCAGAGTATTGCAATTATGGTATACACGTGAGTACAGACGACAACTAGAGCCTAACGAATATACACATCGCGTCTTTGTTCGCTTTCGCGGTTAATTCGTTGAACGGCGTACATACTTGAACAAAACTGTGCTGATGTAAAAACTGAAGCCGAACAACTGACATGCGCGGTGTAATTTCCTTACACACATATCCCTAGTATTCTTTCAAGATAATAACTTCGTTAGCACGCAGAAGGCCGCCATCATTTGGCCCATTTAGCAGTCGAAAATGTTACATAAAATGGAGTTCTATGAAAAGTTGACTTTAGCACTTCAAGAAGTTCACGGTACAAGCATTGAACGGTTGTAGGTAAATGGCAAATAGCAACCGCTGTCCCATTCAATGTTTGCCGGCTACGTACGGAAAAAACATGAGATTTGAATTTCTAAGATATGTAGGCGAGAAGGTCATTTTGGGAGAGGATGTGCTGAAGGAAAAACGATTTAAAATGATTTGAAAGTTTTTCACACTCTCTATGACTATATGCCATAAGACTATTGAAAGAAAAATATCTTGAGAATGCTTTCTTTTGAGATGTAGATCTCAAAATTATATGCCAGTCTCCGGCCACTTTGAACAACTTAAGCAAAAAGAAAATATTTCCAAAAAAGTTTTTTTGCTCACACAAAACATTCTTAACTTCTCTTGGAACCCTATTGTCTGCAAGCTACGAATACCTACAAAATACATCGCCATGCGGAATTTCATCAAAATATGTCGAAAATTGCGACATGTAGGTTGAAGCCAAGGCACATGGACGGACATCCGACAAATAGACAGACAGACAAGAATCATTCTTTGAAGTGATCAGTATAAAAATAGATGAATCTAAATGTAGGTTGAAGCCAAATTACATGGACGGACACCCGACAGATAGACAGACAGACAAGAATCATTCTTTGAAGCCATCAGTATAAAAATAGATGAATCTATCTGCAGTCTTCCTCGGTGTTCCAAACGTCTACGCGAATTTATTGTACCCTTCAGCAACATAAGTGGGGTAGGGGTATAAATTATATAATTTTTAGAAATCCGCGCCAAAAATCGCTTGATCATCGTATTTCGACATTCTAAATTGGTACGAAAACTTTAGATCAGATGGAGCAAGTTTTTGAACACCTTGCCATATACCCGTTCCTACGGAAACGAAATCTTCATATTGTAAAAAGTCTTAATTTTCAATATGTCCTGATGAAAAGTCGCTCATAATAATAATAAGACAAAAAAATCAAAAATCAATTGAAATGTATATCATATTGCCGGACTGAAAACACAACAAATTTTACGTTATATTTTCGAATGTATCATTTACATAAAACACAATCGAAAACTCCCGGCTTAAATCGCTTTACGACTACATCGACCGGTAGATGTTTTTTAAGCTTTCTAGTAATAGATTTTCAATTAAAGGCGCTTCTTATCGGTATTCCTTTAAACACGACAGAACGTATTATGCCGTCCTCTTAAAAATACGATATATAAAGGAACGCGTAAAGTGTAAGAAGATGCTGGTAAAGATGTCTAAAAATGCCGCGAAATAGACGAGTCCAAACTCACTCTCTCTCTCTCTCTCTCTCTCTCTCTTATAGAGCTGCGTCAACACACCGACCAATAAGCTTGTAAGATGTACGATGATTATATTGGACGAACCCATATGGTATTCAGTACCAAGCTTCAAACGAAATGAATCAAAATTTGGTGATATTCCGACCATTAGTTCGCAATCTACAGTTTCAGTGACGCCACAAATGCAAAGGTAACAACACTAAAACAACTTGTAACTTACTTGTAAGCTAATAATCGAAATACTAGTAATTAAAAGCAATTCACGAAAATTAGTCGATTTTTTAAAAAATAAAATTCTAAAGGAAGTGGATAATCAAGGACACATTTATAGCGCGTTATCTGCATCATGCACCTGGCGATTGACGAAAATATTGCCAACAATTGATAGAAATTTAGCGGAACAACAGATTAAAGGGTTAATGGATTAAAAATGTCGCGATGAATTTAGGCAATGGCAAGTCGCTTATAAACGACGAAAGTATATTTAGCGGAATAATTGCGAAAAGCAAAGTTAGTCGAAAGTGAGTCGAGAGCGTCAAGCTAAGAGAGTTGAATTGCAATGTTCGAACGGACAAGACCAGAATGAGAATTAAGTTCCCGTAGATAATTTGTAAATAGATTTCCTAAGAATTGTAAAGAAAATCTGCACCATCCTAAAAATTATAATTCAGGGGCAGGAACTTAACCTGAACAAGTAAGAAATTTATATTGGGCCGTGACTGAATCATTTATATCCCATCGCCGTGATCCTAAAAAGAAGGAAGGAAACTAAATTTTCATAGCCTAGAATATTAAATGGGCGTGACTGATTTTTTCTATTGTTAGAATCAAAGCGGAGTGGTATGTGTGTTGTATTTTATGTGTAAAAAGCAAGAAACGCAAGAAAAATCAAAAGCACTTTTTGATGCATATACATGTTATAGGCGTGTCCTTTGACAGATTTGGGGCGTTTTTAAATTCATTTGCCAAATTTTTAGGTGATATAGTCATTCTCACGAACGGAAGAAGGTTTACCATTGATGCTACACAGATGGACAGACGGACAAATGAACAGAGGAACATGTTCAGATACACATTCCCTTTTAAAGCTTGTTTCTGCGCATTATGAATGAATTAAAAGAAAACTTGATTTTTGAAACACTGTAATATTTTGTAGGCATGGTCTATTTTTTCCACTTTTGTACAGATGCCAGAACATCGCCCATAGAACACGCGTTGAAATTTTCGCACAATCATTTGCTATAGTTTATGAGCAATGAGCAACCGACCAATTTTTCATTCCTTTTGAAAAACATAGGTGTTCTTAGTTTATGTGGTGCTATGAGCGTGTCCTTCGACCGACTTGGTCCATTTTAAATACCAACCTACGTGCAAGAACTTCCAATGTTTCTGTCAAATTTCAAGTTGATAGCTTCATTTTTGCGACCAGGAGAATGTTTATGGGAGACATTAGACAGACCGGCAGACAGGCAGACAGATAGACGAACAGGCGGACGTGATAAAATCAATTTAGAATTTGATAGATCACGTCACAGAACATATATACTATGTGGGCTCTCTGATGCTTCCTTCTGGGCGTTCCAAACATTTTGACAAAATGAATACCCCTTCAGTGATGGATACAAAAAAGAAGTCGAGTAAAAACGTGAAAAGTCACAAACGACAGTTTCCGTTACAGCGATATTGATTCGCCAATAGCAGGGATGATATCGATATGTCAGCTTACAAATTTATTATATTATGTATGTGTGCGTATGTATTGTTTACTGTTCCAAGGCTTATTGATTTAGAGAACATTATGAAGTACACGAGCCGTTCCGTATTTTTTTAAAAAGCATTCAGCCGCTCAACAATTTCCCGTTCACTTGCGTAAATTTGGTGTAACCAAGCTTGAATTTCAACAATAAATTCAATTAACCGACGTTGAATAAAAAGTGGATATGTTAAAGGAAACCAAATAGGATAAACAAAAAAAAAAAATAAAAAATGGAACACTCCTTCCTGTGCAGAGTAATCAACTATTCCTATTTTACTTAAAAATTGCAACAAAAATGATAAAAACCGTCTCTTTAAATTCGTACCAATATTTGTGCTTTCGATTCTCTAAAATTAACAGAACTACCTTTAGGTATTGGCACTCTCTCCACTCTTGCATAAAAAATTTGCAATTTGAAAATCCTATTGAAGTGCGCAAATATAGCCTCAATTTTAAACAATGGGAACGTAAAAGCGTTATCCCTATGCAACGGCTCATAATAGATACATAAACTAATCGTATCTCAATTTGAAGGAAACATTTTAGTAAAAACAAGTAAAAATCTTATAGTCGACCATTAAACACCCTGCACGATTTCGTCTAATACAGTTATTAACTGTCTTTAGCAATAAGTCACCAAAAATTACATATTGCTTTCATTCAAAGGCGTACTTTTCATGAAAGCCGGCCCAAAACATCATATGATCCATCATGTGATCCAGATTTAGTAGATGTTTTCATTTTTCACTTGTCGTCATAGAAAACCAGAAAATATACTTTCTCTCCATAAAAGAGCTTGCTTGCTCATGATAACCCCTTATATGTTTGATGGTCTAAAAAATAGACCTATGTGATCCAAAGTCCCTATTGTCAATTTTTTTGATCATTTTGCTACCATGCATCAGGGTTAAAAATTAAACCATTTTCTGAAACGCTTACTACTCATGAGAAATGCTATACGAAGTGGGGTCCAAGAAATAGAGCCATGCGATTCATATTTGGTCCATTTAGTTTTAATGTCAAATCCCTGAATGAACAAATTTCCACCAATCGCTAGGGCTTCTTGGCATGTAAGAGTTTACATTTCGTCAGAATCCCTATATACGATGGTATCCAAAAAATAGACCTACATGATCCAAATTCGACCAGATTGCTTTCTTGGTCAATTTACTCTCGAAATGGCATAAATTAGACCTTTTATGGTAAATAGGCAAATACCGTTTTCTTAAAAACGTTCATCACGGAAGGGGTTCAAAACATTTCCCTAGCCGATCCAAAATTTTCATAACAACTTTGAATGCCGAAATACTATTACTTATTATTATTATTATTAATATTATTGAGCGACTTTTGTGAAAAAAATTGTGAAAATTGCAATTTTTTCTCATACAACGATAGGGGGGAGCTTCTGCTTGGGTCAAAACACGTCACTGTATCACACTTCATTAAAATATCTCAAAAATTACGACCTATAGGTTGAGCATCAATTTGCAAGGACAAACATTAGACGGACAGACAGCCTTAATTCGATTCAGAAGATAGTAGTAAAAGTTGAAGCCACCTTAACTCCTTCCAAGCCCAGTGTTGCAGGGTATAACTATAGTTTAAGTGCTCCGTCGTCTCTACACACGAATTTTGCATTCAACACACCAATCGAATTAATTCCTTTGCGAATTTGCCTCCACTACTCGTAGACAATTGTTCAAAGATAATTCATAACCACATAGATAATCCACTTAAAATAAAGCGTTTTAATGGATTAAATGTTGAATTATTTGCCGAATTCGTTTTTTTTGTTTGTTTTTCACTCAATGCCTTGCATTTGAAAAAACTTTATGATTATGACGAACATAAATAGAAAACCCATCCATCAATAATTAAAAATTAAGCATTTAATAGGATTTCAATACAAAAAAAAAAAAACCCTCCTATAAGTACAATATAAGATCATTTACGCACGACATCTGTATTGATATAAGGAATCGTTTATGTTCCCGCATAAGTTGCGTTGCGTTCTTAATAAAGGCAAAATTGTTTCGATTTATTGCATACATATATACGTGTGTGCATATACGGTAAGTAGCTCAAAATCCATTTTTTTAAATGCTTTAAAAAAAATGCATTGTAAGCATTTATGTCGTTGCTGCTTGTTGGTTGGGGAGCTTACGTAACTTTCAATCGCCTTTTAGCGCACTTAAATACTGGTTACCAACTGATTTAGCTTTAAATCCTTAAGGTGACATAAACACAACAAGCATACAGTAAAACTCGTTTAATTCTGAAGAAATTTTTTTTTTTTTTTTTAATTTTTTATTTTTTTTTTTTTTTTTTTTTTTTTTTTTTTTTTTTTTTTTTTTTTTTTTTTTTTTTTTTTTTTTTTTTTTATGAAAAATTTTTAAAT
>KK502403.1:2719223-2742873 GCA_000688735.1 Glossina austeni
TTTTTTTTTTTTTTTTTTTTTTTTTTTTTTTTTTTTTTTTTTTTTTTTTTTTTTTTTTTTTTTTTTTTTTTATTTTTTTTTTTTTTTCAATGGAAAATTTTAAATTTTGTGTAAAAATCGCAACGTTTTTCCAAGTGCATAAAATAATATTAAAAAAAAAAAAGACCAAAAAAACAAAAAAATTGCAATACAATTTTTTAAATATTTCACACATACACGACTCCTTCTTCTATTCAAGTAAAGGCAAAATAAATAAAATCAACACTTGGTTTGAACGGTGAGGCTTTTAAATTCAAGTATACGTTTCCTTTTTGAATATCCGAAGAAACGAACCAAACTGTTTGAAAACACGTCTGTAACTAAAGTAAAAGTTGTTGGATTGTCTTAACTCTCTGGCCGTTATATGAGAAGCAGGCAGCTCGATATGTTTTTTCTTTTCTTAAATCTTTATTGTCAAGAAACAAAAGCTACATGAGGCAGTGTGTTTTTAAGACGCCCGCAATTCAAAAGCTTAAAAAACAAAAAAAAAAAAAAAACAAAAAGCAAAAAAAAAAAAAAGAGCACTTTACTCTGAGTCGAAAGAAAAACGAATGAAACGATCGCTGATCTGTTGCCCATGCGCCCGTAAGAGCCTAAGCAGGCGAAAATGAAAAGAAAGATTTTTACAGACACGTCTGCTTGGGAAATTGATGATGAGACGCATGATGAATTACATGGATTTTTTAACCATCAGTCATGGCAGCAAATAGCCGCGGCATTGCAGTCAAATCTAATTGAAGTTAACGCTAATACTTTTAATGATATTCCATTTCCAAACCTATATTAAAATCGTTTATCATTTTCATTCAAAGTATTAAAAATTGGAAATTTTTCATTTCAATGTTAAGCACAAAAAAATTTCCCCGATATTGTTAAAAATATTTTCTTTACATTTTATTAATATTTTATTAATTTTCCTTTTAGAGTTTCTTTCGTAACTATTTTGCTTTCAATTACCCATTGTTTTCCAAGCTCTTGCTACCTTTTTTCAAACAAAAAAACCAACGGATATTGCGTCAAAGAAGCCGTTAAAGAAAAGCTTCTCATTACAATTATCATCTTAAGCGAAACCAACAGCACAACAAATCCACAACTAATTGATTAAGATTTTTATTATGATTTCGATCCATTGTTTCTTTGTTTATAAAAAACAATAGGCCTATAAAAAAAAAAAAAAACAAAAAAAAAAACATCACTCACATACACAATGGGTAGCAAAACAAATAAATTTGTTGTTTGTTGCTTACAATTGCCGTAACAACAATTAACACATTTTCTATCATCATAATACTGATGAAGACGTTGATAGTGACTTAAAAAATATACAACACACACACACACACAGATAATTGATGATGCAGCAGCGTTAATGATCATCGTACTGATGATTTCACATTTAGTAAGACAGGTATATACGCCTAGACGGCGAAACTTATAAATACTGATAAACCCTAGAAAATATATATGAAAATTACAAAATTTTATTAATGTTGTTTTAAATACCTTATAAGACTTCCATATAGATTTTATGATATTATAAATTATTGACAATTGATTCTTGCTTCTCGTCATTTCACACCCCTACTCGCAAGACTTTTCTCTCAATTGAAGATTCCTAATAAGAGAGAACGGTTGCATGGACAGACATAAATTATTTACGATCAAAATTGCATACTAATTATAACTCTATACAATCTAACCAACTTCCAACACGTATTTAAAATGAGATTCCAAATTTGTACACCGATTTGTTGAGGAAGTCTGAAGTAGCACTGCTGTTATCACATTTCCTCTGCCATATTGTTTCTTGTAATCCTTTTACTTCTTGTCGTTCTGGTCATAGGACGAGAAACATTGGGGTGGTCACAGGTTGCAGATAGTGAAGGATAAAACCCTTCAATTCTCCCCCTTCTCCTTAGAATAGTAATAAATGTTTCTAACATAACTTTTATTTAATCCTTTTATAGCCTATATTACCACTTGTGCTGTAAAGAATATGTAACACATAAAAGGGCTTGCTATAGACTTATCCTCAATTTTTTTACTTTAAGCTTGTCTATTCCTCTGTCTATCTGTCCATTTGATATTTGTTTAGGAAATTTGATATACTGATGTTTTTTAAACCAAGGACAGGACATATTGAAAATGGACTCGAGCTGATTGCTTCCCTTCCCTTGAGGCCCTTTCTTCAAAAAGTCATTTTATGAAAAGAATTTGAAATTTTCAAAATTTCACGACTAAAATCCTTCAGTATTAATACTGCGGCGTACTAAATTGATATGAAATACTCAGATTCGATCAGATGATTTTTTCAAACTTTTTCCTTTAATAACTGTTCTTACGAAAATCAAGCCAAATCAAACTAATTTTCAATGCTACAAATGACAGTTGGTCTATAATAGTAATTTGATATAAAAATTAATTAATTAATTTTGGACTCCACCTCATGTACAAGTTCTCATGCAAATTAAGCCTTTATATGATGAAAAAAGTCTAATTTTCCATATTTCATGATGAAAGTCAACCCATGATGGTATTTTGACATAAAACCTTACTGTAACTTGGACCTTGGTCTGGTTTTTTAGCTTACATCGTATAAGGATTCTCAATAAAACGTAAAGCTTTTGCACGATAACAAGACATAATTACTAATATTTTATGACAAATATGAATAAAGAATTGTATTAGACGAGGTGCTGTAATATTTCATGGTGCTGTAGTATCTCATGGTCGGTCTTATCCGGCTATAAGGTTATATGGAACTTTTTCCCTCTTTTATATCAGTGAAGCGATGCCATTTGACATCTGTATCACTCTGAGTGATAGTAACCATATTTTATTTTTTTATTTTTTTTTTTTTATATTCACGAGTTTCTTCTGTCTGAATTTTAATCGATTTAAATCAATTCTTCCCGGAGTATTTTTTTAGATGTTTTCTTGAACATGCTCTGAAAAGACTTCAACGGAGATTCAAGGCCCTCCAATCAAAATATCATTACCAAGCAAAATGTGACTTATCTCAGAAAATTATGTCAAATGATCATTTTTCGGACCATAGATTTACATGTCACATTTTTCTTATGATGCTCTAAGCTAAACGGCTTTTTATCTTTAGGCAATGTGTCTCCAAATTCAACTTAGGCAAGTAAAATTGACGTTCACCAATCCCCCCCTATTTATAATCTTTCTCTATAGTAGAGCACACTTCTGACGAAAGCGAGTATGCACCAGTCCAGCTGTTATCTTGGGAAGATAAAATTTGCATAATATGTATAAGCAAAAAAAAAGAATTTCCTTTAACGAGTCTAATATTTGAAACAATCAGACTCGTAAGACAAAATGACTAAAGAAAATATTATAGTTTTTCGATGCCAAGGCAAGAGTTTTTTTTTTTTTTTTTTTTTTGAAAGGTGCGAAAGCAAATTCGCGAAAAAGTTATGAGATAACTTTATACCTTAAATTTCAAGTTTAGTAATTCGCTCTCTCGATTCTCTTTTCTCATATCTTCGTTCTTCCCATCTTTGCTCTCTTTTCGTTTTTCTCATTTGTGACTTTAAATCTGAAATTTTATCGTCCGATCTATCATATTATTTATTCTTTCCCATTATATAAGGTGTGGCTTAACTCCAAGCATAATCACGAATCTAAATTATTTAATATTTATATATATATATATGTATGATAGCGATATATTAAATATGTCGTTTGATATGTTTTTCTATAACTGAGCATAAGTGATTAATGGATTATTATGGGAATTTTCATAAATCTTTAATTTGTATAAAATCACCTATAATCCATATATAACGCTGTATACGAATATACACCGTTAAGTCAATAAGCACCTATTGTGGATATCAACTGCTAAATACTGTGGGTTGGATGGCATAGGTGTTTATCAACGGTTTACATCACCTTACTAAAACTTATCATTTTGTTCATAAAAAATGTTTTATTGTAAAAGGCGCTTATAAGAGGCAAAACAGTCATTCCAACCGTATACAATAATCATTTTCTCACAATTGTCTTTTTTGCGAGTCAGTTAAAAACAATTAATGTCTCATGTAAAATTTAAATCTTTTTTTTTTTTTTTCATTTTATATCATAAATTGATTTCCCAAGAAAATAACACCAAAGACCTTGAGACTTATAAAATTTAATATTAAATCATCTCCCATCTCTCTCTCTCTCTCTCTCTCTCTACTTCTCATTCTTATTTATTGAAAATTCAAGTGTAAATATATATGTAAAGCAAAACTTGCACTGAAATCCATATGCACTTGTGAATAAACAACAACAAGCTTCAGTGCTTCAATATAGTTTATGTTTTATAATAAACAACTAACCTTACAAGCTACTTCCCCTGCATACTGCGATGCGTATCATTGAGAATATGCTTATTGTTATTCCAAATGGTATCTCATGGTCATTAAAATGGACCATAAAACCGATTTGAAAACAGGATAAAATCACTCACCAATATTTCTTTTTTCCTTCCTTTTGCAAACGAATAGCTAGCTTTTAGTTAACAAGCGAGGAGTTTTTTCGAGCAACTACTTTTGCTAAAGTCAATCACGCAAGGTTCCCTTACAAGTCCCGGTTAATAGGCACAAGTTCTTAATGAAAATAAGTCTTTTTCCGAAAATCCTTTAGTGATTTTGTGAGTAAATTGCTAATTATTTGCAAACTTGGTGCGTACAATTAAGTCAAAATTGTGTTAGCCAAATTTCGAGTTTTTACTATTTTAAGAATTTCAACAACATCCAGACGAACGATCGAAAATAGCCAAACGTATTATTGATTCAATGTTGATGATATTCTAGAAATTGATTTTAAGGGTTATCTGAGGCGTATTTTTGAATACTAAATGGGTAACGACAAAACCTGTATAACATACCGCCATCCTTCACAGTGATGGGTAACAAAATCAGCGTTTGTCATATTACCTCTAAAAATTCTTTTGCTTATTGCATTTTATAGCTTACGCTCCTAATCTTCGCGTTCTCGTTCAATTACTTTTCTATAACACCATTCCAGTCAGACATTTCCGCTCTCTTCCGCTCGCTTTGAAATGATCATAATTAATAATCTTTTCATAAACCAGTTTTCATCCATACATACGAAGAGAGTACCAAATCTGTTTTGCTTTCTTTACCAGTTTCGTTTAATGGATAGTTTCTTCGTAATTTTACAAATTTATTTATTAACTACATACAGACGTAATATATGGTAAGCAGCAGTTAATCGTCAACTAAATGTAAAATTTGAAGAAAAGAAAAAAAAAAGACAAAGTGTTGGTTACACAAAAAAAGAAGTTGATTAATGTTTTCAAATGTTGACATTCATTCATTCAGTTGCGTTTATATGGAATTTGTTTTTCGTTTAATTAAAATTCGCGACGATGATATTTATCGGGATCGAAATATGAGGTGACCACAACACGATCACTAAATTTACGGCCCGTTAAAGCTTGCTGAGCCTTTTGGCAATCCATTACGGAATTGAATTCAACAAAGACTTTACCGCAACCTGGCACGTCAACTCCCTCGATAGGACGGGGTATCTCCACGCTGCGTACAACTCCATACTTGTTGCATTCCTCTTTAATATCTTCCAGTATATCTTCGTATTCCTCCTCATCGCGCAATTCATCGGGTGTAACCATATTAAGGAGACATAAGACTTCAGTAGGAGGACCGGATATACCAACCATAGATAGACCAGGTACTTGGATCATAACTGGTGCAGCGGTAGTATGATTATTTTGAGCATTCTTAGCTCCTACACTGGCACGTTGAACGATAAGCTTCTTGTCACCTAATTGCATGCCATTCAGACCAGCAATGGCCTGCGGTAACGATAAAAGAAAAACTTATCACTAAAAGTTTATCCAGACTATTTGCCATAATTAAATCGTTTTACCTGGTCGGTTATACTGTGATCTATATATTCACAGAATGCATATCCTTTACTTAAACCGGTGGCAGCGTCCTTAACCAAATTGAAAGCTCTCAACTGGCCAAAAGACAATAAAAGTTCTTTAACCTATTAAGCAGAAATAAACAACATATACACCTATGTAGAAATTCCATATAAGCGTTTCTTCAAAATGCTTTCGATTCTTAATTTAGAAAAAAAAAAAAAAAGTATATAATAAAAACAATAAGTTGTTTAGAGATATCTGTCTTCAACTGTTACTGAGAAGTGAGCTGAAGAGACCATCAACCGATCACTAAATTGGAAAACCTAGAAAAAATCAAACGCGCAGTAGACCATAATTTTTGATATCATTGTGATCTAAGAGGAGAGTGAATCAAGCAATTTCATGTATGCACCTTGGAATCTAAGCTAAGAAGAATATTCAAAAAATATGTAAATGATTTGTGTGCAAAATCATGTAGAAACTTGCCTTCAATTTGTAGTGAAAATTTTTCGGGTGTGTGTGTTTTTTTATAAAGAGCTGAAACTGCTTGTCTTGGCAGTTAGGTAGTGCAGGGGACTCAAGAGATTTTTTTTAGCACAACAGAACTTGAATTACAGCACAACACCACCACCACCTAAGCTACAAGAACACAACATATACAACAATTATTAACATCATATTTTTAACTCAACAACAAGTAATGTTCACACTTAAGATTTTTTTTAAATGTTGCTTTGCTTTCTCCTGCTGAAAATATAGTATTTTTTCCTTTTTTTTTTTTTTTGTTTTTTTTTGTTTGTTTTTGTTAAAACCTTGAAAAAGAAAACCTATAAACTTTTATCTGCATCTTCAAGTTAAGCTGAGTTTGCAGTACGCAGTTAGTTACCTGATCCTCATTGAGATAATTGGGTAGACCTCCAATAAATATTTTATGTGGCGAATCGGGTACCACAGCCGAAATAACGCCATTTGCTATTAAAGAAATTTTAAATCCATTAAGTTTCCAATTCATTTAAGATAAAGAGGCAAGAAAAAACAGATAAGATATGTTTTGCTTACCGACTGGTTGCGCCACCGGGGTTGACTCAACCACACCAGGCATTGGTTGATAATCATGAGGTCGTCGTATTTTTAAGCTTTGACCCTTAAAACTAATGCCATCGAAAGCCATTGCTTGGGTGGTTTCATCGGTGGAGCGAAACTCCAAAAACGCGAAATTCTTATCCAAATTAATTTGACAAGCCAATACCGGATTACCCGCCGCTTGAGCCAACCCAGTTAAATGCATTTGTTGATTAAAGAATTCCATCATTTCGTCTTCAGTTACCCCGAACGGTATATTTCCGACGTAGAGGCGCCGTGCCTGACGCGTTATAGTCGAACCAACCACCGGTACAGCGGCTTGTGGTATTTCCGGCAAAGCATTAGCTGGTATCTGCCCAGCCGCTTGCATTGCTTTGTATTGCAATGGTGTAATGTGCTCAAAACCAGGTGGCGGCACATCCCAATACAAAGATGGTTTACGACGACGACTGCGTCTATTGCGATCTCGCTCACGATCATCTCGTCGACGATCGCGATCGCGAGAACGAGAACGCCGTCTGTCCCTGGAACGTGAGCGAGTTCTGTGCCGGCGTCTGTCGCGGTCTAAAATCAAGAACACCACATTTAATTGCTGCCACTAACAATTTATATCCGCAAACGTGAACGCTAATAACAATGATCCAATTTACTTACCGTCTGCACCCATTTTTTTAATCTATTTTATTTATATTCACAAGCACTAATAAGTCTTTGCACTAACGCAGAATTCTTTTTCAATATTTGTAATAAAATGTGATAACTTTTATAGATTTATGCGTGCTTTGCTGTGTAAATATATTAAGTAGGCATCAAAGATTTTTGTTGCTGCGTTTTAAAAGAATAAATGATATGGAAACACATTACAGGGTGAAAAAGATAATATTTATTTTTATTGCAATGTCAAAACAACCATTTGTTTTATAAAGCAGCCTCTTGCAAATTTAACTTCGGTACAGAAAACTCTAAATATCGTTTCTTGAAAGTAAGGTGATGCTAAAAGTACTACGTAAATGAAAAAGATAATGGAACAATTATTGTCTTGTAAGTAATTATAATTTTTGTGATAAATGTGAATGTTTTTTCAAAATTTCTTCATGTAATGAAGACCTCAGACAGTTTATACTTTTTAAAAATAGTTAAAACCAATAAACGCCTTTATAATGCATTATAATTGTACCGTATACAGAAAATACAAATATACATTTCTCTAGTTTGCCACTATAACGTAACTAAGCGTAACGTCACGTAACGTAGCGTAAATGTTTAAAACATATCCTCCTCCTTCTTATGCTAAATAACTTTATTTCGTTGCATTTAATCATGCTGATGTAACAAACAAAATTCATTATTCAATCCCGATGCAAAAAATAACTTTCCATTGGACTTGAAGCAACTCCATTTTACCCGTATTTCATGTTTAAATATGTTTATCTGCAATAACTTCTAATGTAAAGTATGCAGTATATACAGGAGATACATAACAGAGATAATTCGGCTAATTATCAATTAAAAGGACGCTTTTGGGAATATTATCAGAATCGTTGTTGTTGTTTTTTTTTTTTTTCTTCATTTCGCACAAACACTCTTTGAACGGCGGTAATCACGATCCCTATTTCATAATGATATGTCCTTCTATTATATACAATGTTAGAGATTGTAAGTTGACGTAACAGATTTGTCACTTCAGAGTCGCGAGAGTGGCCAGAGTTGCATAATTCTGTCAGTCAACCTTTAATAGTTACATTAAATTGAAACTTTTAAATAAAATTCGAAATTTTGTTGCTTTTGATGATATCAACCACTTATCTGTTCAAAATGTCCGTATATTGAAGGATAATTTACTCGGGAACTCTGTTCGCTGATATATTTATGCATGCAAACGAACTTTTGAGTTCCAAGGTACGAAAACATATACGTAACGTTAGCAACACAAGAAAACCGTATTTTTTCTAAACATAAACATACTAGAAAATAACGACTATGCTTTATCTCAAAAGAATATACGATCTCTACAAAATGTCAACATTGCTTTTGTCAAAAGTATTGTTTTGAAAGTGTCTTGAAAACAAATAACACTTAGTAATCAATTGTAGATTATACAGGCCTAATCCATTTCCTTTTACAAACAAAAAAAAAAAAAAAAGAAGAGAAATTGTAGATTAAGCAGAAAGGGAAATCTATTTAAATAAGAAAAAGGAAGGAAACCAGTCAAATATATATATGCACGAAAATGGGCTACGATGGTAAGTACAAGATGAATTCTATTCTGTGGACTTTGTTCAATCTATTGTTAGATATTTTAAAGGGAACATTTATCTCGAATTATTTTTGCATAGTTTGTGAATTCTTGAAATCGTTTTTTCTTTCATTCATAAATAATGTTAGAACGTAAACGCCATCGCTCCAAATCTAATTCGCGATCTCGGTCCAGATCACGTGAATATCATCATCGGAGTCAAAGTGGAAAATCACGCGAGCGCTCGCGAGACCGCCGACGTCATAAGTCGTATCGGCGAAAACCTTCTTTGTATTGGGATGTACCACCGCCAGGTTTTGAGCATATTACGCCTATGCAATATAAAGCCATGCAGGCGTCTGGTCAAATACCTGCAAGTATTATCCCGGACACTCCTCAAGCGGCAGTACCTGTGGTAGGCTCAACGATTACACGTCAAGCTCGGCGACTTTATGTGGGCAATATACCGTTCGGCGTTACCGAAGACGAGATGATGGAATTCTTCAATCAACAAATGCATTTGGTGGGTTTGGCTCAAGCGGCCGGTTCTCCAGTTTTAGCATGTCAAATCAATTTGGATAAAAATTTCGCTTTCTTGGAATTTCGTTCAATCGATGAAACAACTCAAGCTATGGCTTTCGATGGCATCAATTTCAAGGGGCAAAGTTTAAAAATCAGAAGACCGCACGATTATCAGCCTATGCCTGGCATGACAGACACTCCTACAGTTAAACCGGCAGCAAGTAAGTAATAATTTTCTATTCCAATACTATATATATGTATGTATATATATATTGTGTGTTAAAAATGTGATTTTTAATTGCAGTTACAACTGGTGTGATATCCACTGTCGTGCCGGACTCACCTCACAAGATATTCATTGGTGGTTTACCCAACTATCTTAACGATGACCAGGTATGTTTTCTTCTGAAGACTTTATTGCAATTTTCTAATGTTGCCATTGCATTAAAGTCGCGACACGTGGAAATTTCTTTTCGATTTTTTTTTTTTTTTTTTTGTAGATTTTTACAAAATTTGCTTAATAGCAAATGAAAATAAGAATATTTTTTTTTTTTGTTCGTATTAAGGAGACGCAAGCAAATTATTTGATTATTTAAAAAGTATACAAACGGTACAAACGGTGTTTCATTAACTAGAAGTGAATAATTTATGATCGCGATTTAACGAATCTTATACTATGAGAGATAATGATGATTGTTCTTTAAAAATGTAATATTTTCAGCTTTTAGTGAGGTGAAATTTTCAAAAGGTACCTATTTTATATAACCTTTCAGGAAGAAGTATTGACAGCAGTGTATACAATGCTGTCATTATTATTTTTGTATTTGGTTTGCGGCTCAGTTAAAAAATTCCTTGGCCCGGCTGAGTTCTTACATGCTGAACCGAAAACCAGGGTTAAAAATGCAGGAAATTTCGGTTTTTCAGCTTATCGGCACGGAAACTGTACAGTTTCTTTATGACCTGGGTTTCGTTCTTCCCCTTTTGCATTTTTTCCAATGTTTAGGTCCGATTATTTTTTTTTTTTTTGCAGCCATTTATTACAAACTTTGTTTACAGCTTTCACTTCTACCGTTCATTGTGTCCTGTATAAAAGGAGCGTACGTCGCCACAGCATTGTATAGCAGTTTACTTATATTTAAATGAAATAAACTTTCTCGTTTACAGCATTCTTTTCCAGCATATATACAAAATAATAATTCTTTATTATTTCAGCGAAACGATTTCTCAATTTTCAGAAAAGCAAATTTTCATTTTCTTTTACAGCATTTATTTAATTATTGTAGATTAGTTTATGCCGAGCAGCTCCCTAAACACAAATACAATGAACAGCATAATTTGATGTTCAATTGAAATTGATTTGTTTTGTTAAACATAGAACGTTTTGTCTAAACGCATTTCATATCAATTCAATGAAATATTCCCCTCTTTATAACTAAAAAAAACCCGGAAAAATTTATTCTCTTACTACTACTACTACTACCACTACTACTACTACTACTACTACTACGATATTAAAAAGGCAAGTTTATTAACAAAAGTAAGAAACATAAACGTATAAACAAGCGTAAGAGTGTGTTTGTTTGTTTAAGATTTTCAGTTAAATAAAGTTAAGTATTCAATTAAAGGGTTCATAAAAAAAAAAAAAAACAAAAAAAAACAGAAAAACAAAAGAACAAAACAAAAATGTCTTACAAGTCAAGAGAATTATCATCCAAATATGACTTCAAATGAGACATTCTTGTTTTTCTCCCCTCTCCTACCGTTATCAGCTATTCTAACATTAGATGATATTATCTTTTCCTTACCAATTCTCAATAGGTTAAAGAGCTTTTACTGTCTTTTGGTCAACTGCGGGCGTTCAATTTGGTGAAGGATACCGCCACCGGCTTAAGCAAAGGTTATGCTTTCTGTGAATATGTTGACCTAACCATAACCGACCAGGTAATATAACACCTATCATATTTATCCAATAAGACCGTTCATTTATAAAAGAAAGAATATTTCATTTGATGAGCACATTGTTCTCTAACTAAATCTACCCTTGGTCATGAAAAAGGAATTTTTGTACAAAACTGGTCCGACTACATCGCAATCACATTAAGATTTCCTACCATCAAGTTGCGTGCAACTAACCGGAATCCCTTCAATTCAACAGAAAAAACGCTTCTCGTCCCGCCCGGTTTAACATCTTGGCTATTGCAGCTTCTTAGCTTATAATTTAAGTAAACCAAAAACGAGAAATCCTTCTGCTGCCTATATCGCCGTAAACATTATACCAGGAGATGTAGGAGATAGCGTTCCTCACAATGGCACGATCGAGGGTCTCAAGGAAAAGGCAATATCGTCAATCAAGATCATAAAAAATAAAACATTTGGGCGCGATGTCTTCAACTATGAATGATTCCATGGTCGTAGCCATAGCGTGAGTGATCAGTCGGTAAACGCATGACACCGATGTGCCGATTAGGCACACATCCACTAGGCTGCCTCTATCAGGTCCCTGTTTATTTCTTTCTCTTCCCCCATTTCTTTCTGACCGTCATCGCGTTACGCGATTGGTCATATCAACAAAAAAGAAGTTAAACAGAATGAAAAACAAGGAAGTTTAAGGCACTAATTAATTGAAAAATAGAAAATATGCACAACGTAGATGAGACAAACCTCCATTTCGGTAGATAGCGGGGGATATTGTTTTCTTTCATAATGTACGTAACACCCAAAAAGAAGCTTGAGAGCTATAAAGTATGTATATTCTTGATCAGCATGAAATTCCGTCTGTCCGTCTGTGTGGTGTTGTACTTGGCATTCGCCTGGTAGCAAAAATGTAGATACCGACTTCAAATTTGGTAGAAGATTGAAAATTTTTGCACGCAGGTTGGTATCGAAAGTTAGCCAAATTGGTCAGAGCAGAGCAGTTACGCTCCCGCAGTGGGGCGTAAACTGAACGCGACTTCGTTTTCTTAGCAAAGACTTGCTGTTCTTTTGTTCGTTACTCAGTCGTGAGGTGTTTACAAAAAACCGATTTCTTGGACATTAAAATGTTAAGTGAACCAAGGGTTCATCATGGTGGGTATACGCGACTTCGTCTCCACCGAATATAACTTTCCTACTTGTTTTCAAATAGAATTTTCAATTTCAAGTATGGCTTCTTTACCGTATCGAAAATATGCTTGTTTTGTGAATGATTTTAATAAACTTGAAGATCGGGCGATATCACTTTCCTTGCATCATAAGAGCAACCTAAATCTTAACTTCTTCTTCTCCTCTGAATATTACAAAATAGCAAGTGTAAGACTCTTGCCATTGTTTTCTTTAGGCCATAGCTGGCTTGAATGGTATGCAATTGGGGGACAAGAAACTGATCGTACAAAGAGCAAGCGTTGGCGCAAAAAATGCTCAAAATAATACTGGTACCTTGGCCCCAGTTACCATACAGGTACATATCTTATTTAAAAGTGTTTTTCGAAAGCAGGAGTAATTCGTTTTTCTTTATTGTAGGTGCCCGGCTTGTCTACGTTCGTCAATTCGGGTCCTCCTACCGAAATTTTATGCCTTCTTAATATGGTTACACCTGATGAACTGCGTGATGAAGAAGAATATGAGGATATTCTGGAGGATATTAAAGAAGAGTGTAATAAATATGGTGTAGTACGCAGCGTGGAGATACCAAGGCCGATTGAGGGGGTTGATGTACCGGGCTGTGGTAAAGTTTTTGTGGAATTCAATTCCGTAATGGATTGCCAAAAAGCTCAGCAAGCTTTAACGGGCCGTAAATTTAGTGATCGTGTTGTGGTCACTTCATATTTCGATCCCGATAAATATCATCGCCGTGAATTTTAAATTAAGTTTTAATTTGTCGAATCAGTTTTTTTTCGTGTGATTCACAAGGAATTCATTTTAATTAAATTTTTAAGCAAACGCGAAAATATAAACGCAAATATATACTTTTTAATAAAATTCCGCAAAAGTGACGTTTCAAAATAAGAAGTCCATGCGCACACCATCCGCTTGAGAATGACGATGAATTGTGCTTCATTGAAAAATGTACATGCACTTGCATCACATACATATGTACATAACACTTTCTAATTTTCGATGGATGAGGCTTCAAAATGTAGAAGTTTGTCTTGAATTTTTGCCAAAGAATTGCAACCAACTGGTATATGCGTTACACTGTTGATTATCATGAACAGCAAAAATGTTGACAAGTGATCGCTAATGAACTCTTGTCATCATTACCTATCTTTGCCGAGCCGGAGTGATTGATGCTGTTTCGCCTCAATACCGCTTGATCAGAGAGTTCTCGAAAGTTACACAGCGTAGATGGTGTTCATGCCGCATGTCGTAATCTACTTCAGCTAATAAAACCAGTCAAGTTGTCTCTCCTTCCTTCTAAAAAAGTAATATCCACATTGAAAAATCCTTTAATGAAATATACGCGGATGATTTATTTAATTGTTCGAGGTTTTGAATAACTTTTTCTCTCACATTTCTCAATGACAATGACGCACTTAAAATTAATTAAATAAAATTTATTTGTAATAAGCCATTACAAAAAAAAAAAAGTTTATTTATTCCCAAATCCAGTTATGAACTAATAGCCGCTAACACGGGATAATTTCTGAGTAAAATTGCTGGATGTGTGGAAGAGATGCAAGAAGTAGAATATGAAAGATGGCATATTTATATATCCTACTTCAAATCTCCATCGTGCCTTTAAGCTGGAATTTGGTGCGAAAGAAAAAAAGTTATCAGCTCAAAATATATCTTCCAATTTTCTAAAAATTTGATTTCTCCCATCCAGCAGTTTAACAACAAAAGGAACCATTTCAGTTCTCATGATATTACTATGTAACACAGGAAATATTGAATTTTTATAAGTTTGAAAACTGAAATCGGTTTACGGTTCTCAATATCGAATTTACAGTTTGGGTTAATGGTTCTCGTCAACCTTCAGACCTTTATGCATTTCCTGCAATTCTTCATATTTGGTATGAAATTTTTCTTTGCATTTTATCTGTGATAATGAAATTTAAACCATGGATGGACTTAGAATGGGATTATAAAAATTGCAATTGCAATTGACGGCTCGAAAGCACACATCTTAAAAATTATGTAAAAATATTCGTGTTCGTATTTCAATTATGGGCGAATATAAAATCCAAAACAATGAAAATTTATTATAAAAATTAATTCAGCATTCTTTGCACCCCCTTTGCGAATGTAATTATTATTGTAAATTATGAATTTATTAATATAATTTAAATATTTTGTGTTATAAAAATCTATAATGAAATTGAGAAGAAGTTAAAGTCTTTCTTCTGCTTGTCTAATTGAAATGGATTGAGTAAAGAACCAGAAATGCATAATTGCAAGACATTTTTTAAATATGGAAAGGCCGGTTGATCGCTGAGAATGATTTTTGTATCGGTTTCTTAATAGCTCTTAAGAAATGCTTCCGTCAGAATAGATGTGAATAAAAATAGCTTTTTGCCTATTGCGATAGCGGCTCTGCACCGATCACGTCCGTTCTGAAATTCAATGTGCAGCCCGTAACTAAAAGTGGATATATTAAATTCTAGCTTATTATATTCGTTTGAATACTTTAACAACACATGGATGATGAGGTTTTCGGAAGGACAATCTATCTAAATTTCATTCTTTAATCATACGAATATATTTGATGGGTACTACGTCGCAAATTGTCTCATGTAGTGTACTTTTTATTACACATCTGTATGAAGAATTTTATGATTTTTACTTCATCAAGGTGAACAATCAATTTTATAATCTCCTGGCAACTCGTCGCGGTGTCCGAAATTGTCAGCATATACAACTTGAAAAATTCATCGTTATTCTTAAAAAGTAAATCTTTGTTTGTAAAAAGTAAATCTGTGTTTTTATGTAAATTCAAAAATTTATATGCGCCATTTGCATTAATTTTGTAATGAATGCTGGCAACTCTATTTTGAATCAATAAAAGAATATTGCCATTACAAAATTGCTTTTGGTAATTATCAGGAAAAAAAAATCAGAAATATCTAGAAAGATATTTTACGTATCCAACAGAAAAATTGGAAAAAAAGTTAATTGATTCAGAAAATAATTAGAAATTCGTTTAAAATCCCTTCAATTGTCTACGAAAATAATTGTTTTGGGTTTTACGTATTAAAACGTTGAATAATTGGAAATATGGCCGCACCCTTCGCTTCCGAAGATTTGGAAAAATTAAAAAAATTTATTGATTTTGTTAGCCAAAATCCATTAATACTGAATATGCCGCAATTGGAATTTGTGAAAATATTCATAGAGAAATTTGGTGGCAAGGTGCCGGAAGGGACTTTTGAAATGCCGGCCGGAGGGTAATTAATATATATTCGTTTGCATGCGTATGTGTGCTAATTTAAGAAATCCATGTGTTTTGCAGAAAATGCCCTTTCGGTGGTAACATCAAAACTGAAGCTAAAACTTCGTCAGTTCCCCATGAAGAAGAAAATAATGCTGAGGCTGAAATGGATGTGGAATCGGATGAATCCGAAATTGAATTGGATATGGAAGGTACGTGAATATTTAAGTGTTTAACATTTTACGAATGTTATAATCTGTACTTATTTAGATGGATTGAACTGAATTAGGTTTAAGTTGTTTTTTTTCATGGTCAATAAGAGAAAAGCATAAATTTTTTTTTTACTTTTCACTTAAATTTGGAAGAGCAAGGGATAGGTTTCTGCCCCTGTCCCTCAAAAAGATCACATTATAGCTGATAAGTGCTTTCTTTTTGTACGCTCCTATTTATATGTTTGCAGTGGCCAGTGCTCGCCGTACAGAAAATAATACAACCACAGATACAACGGAAACGCCAAATGTGGTTTATTTAGAGGAAAAGCCTTATAAACGTTGTAACAGAAAAAGAAAATCAATGAAATCTGAAAAATCCAAACGCAAATCAAAAACAAAAATTGCAAAGAAGAAAGTGAGGTGCTTTAATAATGTTAATATGGACCCATTATACACATCAGAAATTTTGATAAAAACAGAACAAACTGATGATGAAGAATTAACAGGGCAGTCATCCAGATATAATAATCCAACGCATATCGGCGATATGCTTGATGACAAAGATGCTGACTTTGTACTTGAATCTGATAAAGATGACGAGCCTCTAATAATGCTGCGCAAAAAAAGAGGAAGACCTGCGAAATATCCGCCTAGAGATGATTTGTTTGACGATCGAAGAAGGAAAGAGCCGCGGCCAATCATTTGTGGAAGCTTATGCAAACAAAAATGTGCGGAAAAATTCACTGAAAAGCAACGCGTACTAATGTGCGATCATTACTGGAACCTTAATCGAGACAAGCGTATCGACTACATACGCAGTCACACGAAAGCCAAACGTTCTATTAGATTAAGGCGTAGAGGTGAATGTAAACGAAATAATGTGTGTGTCTATTATTTGGAAGATGTTGCGCTGCAGAATGCTGCGCTAATAAGAGTTTGTAGATCGTATTTTGAAGCAACGTTGCGCTTATCACATTACGATATTAAAAAGGCATTAGACGGTTTTGAACTACAACCGGAATTGGAAGTAAAACCTGTGATAATTGAGACTAAGGAAAGTCGAAATTATCGCAATCAATACACAAAACGGAAGGAAATTGAGCAAACATTGGACCCTGTTACCGGAAACCTAGTACCATTGTACGCTTGCGCGTCGGAAAATATCACAAATCTTTCCAGCACTGACGGTAGCAAACTTAAAAAAAAACGTATACGCCGAGATCCTACTCAACCAGTAGCTCGTTCGCCGCGGCCGATTAACTGCGCTGAACGCTGCATATATAAATGTCATACAAAATTTACCGAAGAGCAGAGACAACAAATATGTTCTAATTTTTGGACTATGGATTATAAGCGACGCAAAGACTTCATTTTATCACGCGTGGAAACTAGAGAAATCCTCTATGAGACTACACCGGAATTTCGTAAATCAAATCGCCCCCCACGTACCTATCATACTCGATTTTACTTGCGCGCTGGTCTCCACGGTGAAAACCAGCGCGTATGTAAGAGTTTTATGATGGCCACATTACGTATCGGTCATCATTTTATATCGAACGCGTTACAATTCGCTGATCAAACTACAGGCTATTATACGGGTGGTGATAGGCGAGGTCAGCATACACCCGGCAATAAAATAAGTAGCGAACGTATAGAGGAAATAAAGCAACATATTGCTGCATATCCTACATGGATGCCTAATAAGAAGAGTAAAACTCGTTATCTCCATAGTTCGTTAAGCATCAAGCGTCTCTATATTGATTATAAGGAAAAGTGTATAGCTGAGCAAAAGAAATTTGTTTCGAGCAATTTCTTTTACGGAATTTTTCATAACGACTTCAAATTGGCCTTTTTGAAGCCAATCGCTGCGAAAGAGGAAAATGTAGGTAACAAAGGTTTCATTAATTCAAATCCTCATATATCCAATTATACGGGCGAGGAGCCTGGAGGATATTGGTCTAACTCAAAAGGAGATAAATTGAATCCGCTCATAAATAATCTTGTAACACCAACATGTTCATTAAGTACATTTCATCAAATACCAAATGTTATGCCTACAGTCTCTTCTTCTTCTTTGTGCTTATCACAAACCTCTAGTTCAACGTCTTACAATCAACCAATAAATTATTCGTCACACCTAGAAAATTATGGAAGCTCCTTAAGTGTCAATCAAGTGTTAACTTCTACTCTGGCCCGGCCAGAAAGCTTTAATCAACCATTATTCGAGGCCTCTCATACCGCCTCAAATATATTTAGAATGCTATAGAATGTAATATTTTAGCAAGATATGTAAGTGCGGAAACTTATATGTAGTTATTATAATAAATTGTTCCAATTTACTTTCATTTTTCATCTTTTATTTCAAGTACGGTTTCTCCTTCGCGCAAAGAGAAAAGTCTTTACTTTAATAGTAGCATGTATATATGTTGTGTGCGCTTGCAGTATATTTTCTCATTGCTTATCAGGAAATTTCCATCATAGCTGACATAGCTTTTCTTTTGTACACTTTCATTTGTCTGTTTGCAGCGACCGGCATCATGCCTAGTGTAGAAAAAATTATAAAAATAGAATCATCCATAGAATCGCATATGGATCCTTTGCACACTCCTGAGCTTGTACCCAAACCCGAACAAATTGACATTTCTGAAGATGAAGATGAAGATTTTGGAAATGATAATGATGATGATGATGATGATGATGATGATGATGATGATGATAATGATAATGAATTTGAACCCGATTCGGAACAAGATGATAATGAACCCTTAATAAAATTGAAAAAAAAGCCAAGACGACTCATTCATCGTCGTACGTTAAAATATCGTAATTCGAAAATTAAAATACCTCGGCCCATAACTTGTGGAGATATTTGCAAACAAAAATGTCGAGAAAAATTCACCGAAACCCAACGAAAATTAATGTGTGAACATTATTGGAATCTTAGTCCTGAAGAGCGCACAGTTTTCATTAGAGATCATGTAAAAGCAAAAATTTTTATAAAATTAAAGAGAAAACGGAAAACTGATCGAGGGAATACTTCCGTGTATTACCTGGAAGATCCGACTTGGATAAATTCACCTCACCTTAGAGTTTGTAGATCGTATTTCGTAACCACTTTATCGTTGACGTATTACATTTTAAAAAAGGCTTTGGACGGATACGAAATGCAACCGGAACCGGAATTGGAGAAACCTTTGCATCTTGAAACAAAAGAAGACAGAAGGAATAACAATCAATACATAAAAAATAAAGAAAGAATAAATAAATCATCTGAAGTAGAGCATATCTTAGACCCTGTAACCGGTAACTTAGTAATCGAGAAGAAGGAAAATAAGTATAAAAGGATGCGGGGGCAGCCAGATAAACACTTACCAAAGCCCATATCATGTGTTGAGCGCTGCCTTCATAAATGTCATTTGAAATTCACCGAAGAGCAGCGAAAACAAATTTGTTCTTATTTTTGGTCAATGGACTACAAGCGACGTAAAGATTTCATTCTGTCGCATATGGAGACCCGAGCAGTTCAATCAGTTTTGACGCCAGAATTTCGCAAATCAAATCGTTCCTCTCGCTCCCATCAAACTCGTTTCTATTTGCGTGCAGGGCTGAGTGGTGAAAATCAGCGCGTTTGTCAAAAATTTTTCACTGCCACACTCTGCATTACCCGACGCGTGATTGTTAATGCGTTAGAATTTGCTGATCAATCTACTGGTTATTACATGGGTACCGATCGTCGCGGACAGAATGCTATAAGCGATGAACGTATCCGCGAAATTAAACAACATATTGAATCTTACCCTACCTGGACTCCCAATAAAAGAAGCAAAATACGCTATTTGCACAGTTCCTTGAGTATTAAACGCTTATACACCGACTACAAGACAAAATGTCTGGCGGAGCAGAAAAAGTTCGTCTCACACAATTTCTTTTATAGTCTTTTTCATAATGCTTTTCAGTTAGCCTTTTTACGGCCTGTAGCACCTCCTAATTCGAACGGCAAAACGAAGTTTACCAAGGGCTTCCTTAGTTTGAATCCGAACATTTCAAATTTTACGGGAGAGGAACCAGGAGGGTATTGGTGCAATGTCAAGGGAGAGATATTGGATACTAACACAATGAACATGCAAATGCACAACTTTAGCACATTATCTGATACGAATCCATCAAATTCGGCGAATAATTAAAAGAACGCATTGTTAGGTTCTCTGATTCTCTACAACTAGTATTGCTATTAAGACAAGAAAAAAAAAGAAAAAAGAAAAAAGAAAAAAAAGACGAAAGTTAAGTTACGAGATTAAAGGGAAGCTATATACCTATTGAGCAATAATTGCTAAGAATATCGCTACCGCTTTAAAAGACTTGAAGAAGAGATTATTTCATCTTTTTTTTTCGTTTAGCTCTTTCAGGACGACTCCTGCTTGTTTTTTGCACTAACACACTTTTGTACTAATGCGAGTTATGAAATGCTTAGTAAGATGCGAACGGTGTTTTTCATATTCAATCCAGAAGATCTATGAAGATAGTAAAGCTTCTTCTGCTCATACCCTCAGTAATGTGCGCGTATCGTTGCATAACACTTTGTCTAAAAGCAGAGATTTTGCCTTCACTTCTACTCCGATTTGAAATTGTTGAGTGGCGGGCCCATTGTCTATATATTTTATATATATATTCTTGGTATCGAGTCGATCTAGTCATGTGCTGGGCGAAAATTTGAAGCATTGGAACATTGGAAGGGGTTGATATATAAAATGGGTAAAAATGATCAAAAGACACGCCCAGAACTAAGCGTAAACTGAAAACATCTCTGTCTGTCTCTCTAAACAAAACTTTTTGTGGATGATGAATGAAACGCGATACGAGACTGAAATTTTCTAAAATTATTTTATGTTCAAAAAGAGAAAAAATCACCCAAGTGATCAAACTTTCACTTTTTTTTTTATTACTTTTTTGACGCCTTCTATTTGTTGGTCACACGTTAAACAGGATAAAATGTTGAAAATTGCTCTGTACATCGTCTTCGCATCAAGATACTGTGTCTGCCTATAAATGAAAAAAAATGACAAATGGCTTATAAGTGATTAAATCTCCATTTTTTTTTTATTCTGCTCGAAGTAAAACCTGTTAGTAGTCCGTCTAAGATGTTGTAAAAGTCCTTAATAATGGTCTAGTAATAATAACTTGCAATGTCTTGGTATGCGAAAATGAATAGTGTGCTATGTGGGTATACAGGATGCATCCATAGGCGAATATAATTTTTTTTATTTATTACGCTGTCCATACCTTCTTAAATATCACGTGTAAAGGGAATTCAAATAAAAACAGTTTGTTTATGTCCTTTAAATACCACGTGTAAAATGAAGTCGCATAAAAAAAAAAGTTTTCTATTTATATCGGCGGTTTTTCGAAAAGAAAATTTGCCAAAAGCCTAATGCAAGTTCATCATTATGGACGGTATTGTGTCACGTTTTACTAGTGGTTGAGTATCCTAACCGATGTGCATGTCAAGTGTGTCTGTGTTTGAAGAAACCGTAGACGTGAGTGTTAGATATCAGGGAGAGTCATAGAAGTAAACGTTCTGTTTGCAAGAAGCAGCTTAATGAGGCTGCCACAAGGCAGCCGAATTACTCAGCTCGCGAAGGCCATGTACCAGTAATTAGACGATCTTCATTAGCCCCTTAGCGAATTAGGCCGTGAAAAATTAAGATAAAATGCTTAGTCTTGAATGGGTGCTGACACATTGTAAGGCGTTTGCAGCCGCCAAAAAATCTGCCACGTGCGGCAAAACTCCCATGCGAAGCATATAGCAAGAGCCGGTATGTGCCGGCTATTTGAAGTCATTAAAAAGTATAGAGACCGTAAATGATCGAAAGGAGACTGGATATGGGTTTAGTGGCTAAATCAGATAGCAGCTTGAACCTCTAGTGTATTACGCGTTTGCATTCCCAAGAATCTTCGGTCCATCACGATCGCGTAATTGTTTTCTCATATTTTCAATCTCATTGCGCACAATAGCGAGGAATGATTTTGTATTTCGATTCTCGTCACTATATGTTCTTGTTAAGGATATTTGATCCACGATAGGCACGGAAGTAGCAAACTTGAAATCTCTTATTTTATTGAAATGATTCTAGTCGCTAATATCTAACACCAACGACTTCATAATATATACGATATGATCCGTTCACTGCATAGAACGATTCCATAAATCCATAAAACCAAAAGTTTTGTTCATTGTTTTTTTTTTTTTTATATTCCCTTTATAAGACAAAAGCAAATAAATATTGTAGAACGTATGCTACATACAGATGGATTATAACGTTTAGATTAACGGTATATAAAATTATTAAGAAAGAGTTAAATTAGGTTAAAAAATTTAGGTTTAGGTTTTCTATTGCAAAAAGAGTTAAAAATTATATATATTTTTATTTACAGATTTTCATATATATATTTTATATATAGCATAATTCCTATAAACGATATCTACTGCCTCATCGGCTGTATGTGAAGACTCGTCATTTCTATCTTTCGATTTCAAGTCAAGTTTTTACGGTAATCATGTTTAACAGGAGCAACAGGAGCAATGAATTTTAGCACGTCCATCATGTCTCTCGATTTTTTCACTACTCCCAGTTCTACCTTTAGGATGTAATACGGATTGATTTACATTTTTCAGACTTTGACATTTCCTTATACTGATGCTCTTAACTTCTGAACATTCATGATAGTCACATACGAAATGTATTGAGATCGGGCTTGGAGCTCTCTAATTTTGTCCAGCGCATCTCTTCCACCGATCAATTATTGTATTTGTTGAAATTTGTTTACTGTTGCAGTCAGAACATTCCGAAGACATGATAAACTGTAAATGTTTTCTTGGGTATCAGATTTTCTGCTCATAAATCCCATTGAAGAACCATCAGATGATTCTCTGACATTGCTATTCGTTTCATTCATTTTGATTATAACAATCTAATATGACTTCCCAAGCACTCGATCCTGCGGTAATTACGCTCTGGCTGACTTCCTTCCTGATTTTACCTCATTGAGCGCTTGCCAGTGCGTTTGAGTATAGAGTTAGATGAAGATGACGGCTGAAATAAAGTATTTATTGTCCAGTGGTCAAAAAAAAAATATCCTCTCTTAATGATCTTCATCTCTATTATTCAGGGAAGTCATTATAAATATTAGCTTGGGGAAAAAGAAATCCATTATTTTTTCGGTAGATGGCTGCACTGGTACATTGCTCGTAAAGTAACGATCAAACAATTTCAGATTTATGCTCGTTGGAA
>KK502403.1:2744383-2780200 GCA_000688735.1 Glossina austeni
TTGTTTTTTTTTTTTTTTTTTTTTTTTTTTTTTTTTTTTTTTTTTTTTTCCCAAATAAACGAAGCTATGCACCCCGTGCTTGAAATATCTTAAGATAAGATCTCGCACTTTGTCAACTCTCTTCTATCGATCAAAATTGTAAAACTTGATAGCAAAGGAATATCTGAAAAGAGAAATAAATGTGTGAAGATGTCTGCTAATAAAAATCTCATCAAAAATTTACGGCATAAATTTGAAATTTAATTTTACGGAGCAGTTTGGAAATTTACAAAATTGAGAAACTAATAAAAGTCTATTGAAGCCGATTGCTCGGAATTACTATATTATTGTTCCAGTTCTTTTCTTTGCCCTCGTTAGAAAACGAATTCGAATACATTCGAAATTATCGATCGTCGTTCCGTTGTCTTCGAGAAAAGTAAAAAGAAAAAGGAAAAAAAATGAATAAATAAAAAATTCATCGTTAACGATTTGTCTTATTTTGTACTTTCTTCTAACTCTAGGTGTCATTCCACCCGACCGCGTGCCGGAACAATCGACTATTGATTTTAGTAAAAACTCTACTGAAGAAGAAATTGATAAAGCCAGTGAATTACGTTCGGAGGCTGCTGCCGCTTACAGCGAGCAAAGGTACGGAGAAGCCATCGATTTTTATACGCAGGCTATTGAACTCAATCCGGGTAATGCCTTATTCCATGCCAAGCGCGGCCAAGCCTTTTTAAAACTCCAAAAACCGAATGCCTGTATACGAGATTGCAACAGAGCTTTGGCAATTAATTGTGACTCAGCTGCCGCTTACAAGTTCCGAGGCCGTGCTCATCGTTTGTTGGGCAATTGGGAGGAAGCCGCTAAAGATTTGCGTCAAGCCTGCAAATTGGACTTTGACGAGGAAGCCGATGAATGGTTGCGTGAAGTTACGCCAAATGCAAAAAAAATTGAACAACATCGCTTAAAACAACAACGTAAAAAAGATGAACGCGACCGTAAAGCTAGGGAAGTTCGTCGTGAAAAGGCCCGCACAGAGGCATCGCAGCAGCAGCAGCAACAACAACAACAACAACAACAACAACAAGAGAAGCAAGATAATACTAGTATGCCTGGAGGCTTCTCGGCAGGTGCAAATTTAATTGATCTGTTGTCCAGTATCAATGATCCCGAAGTTATGGCAGCTCTGCAAGATATTATGAAAAATCCCGCTAATATTGAGAAATATAAATCAAATCCTAAACTTGCTAAAATAATTGATGTATTCAAGAGCTCATTCCCGTCCGGAGTGGGTGGCTTCCCAGGTGGATTTCCCGGATCTTTTCCTTCAACGGCAGGGGCTAACGACACAGATGATGGTAATACTGCCACTGCTCCTCCTAACTCCGAAGACAATAAACCCCAATCCAAAAAACCAGATTTCGTCGACGATGGCCTCGACTAGATCTGTTAAAAAGAAGTATAGCAATATTATATACGATGTTACATTAAAACTCCTCGATTATATATTATCAGCGTATTATACCTTGCTTGATATATATATATATATATATATATATATATATATATATATAAATATTTCATTTGTTACCATTTCTGCATTTTTAAATACCTTTCTCTTATTTGAAATTTTAAATTCACAGAATAAGTTTTGATCCTTTGCCGCGTATACATAAGCTTGCTGTTAATATTAAAAAAAAAAGAAAAGAAGAAAAAACTAAAAAACTAAAAAAAAAAAAAGGAAGAAAACGCAAGAAACAAAATTTGAATTAAAAAATTTTCTCTAACACTAAACAATAAAATAGAATGTTGTCGTTTAATGCTTTCAAAACGAACACTGAACACTTGTACACATACGTGTAAGAAATCTCTATCTTTTATCGAAAAGGAAATTGAATACAAGATATATAAGATTTATCAACGAACATTTCATAAATAAACGTAAAGTGTTCAATAAAACTTTTAAAAGTTGTACAATTCTCTTATACAGATCGTAGTGTTCGCATTAATGCGAACTCATCCATAAATATATAAAATTTTAATGATTTTGTTGACTGCACATGTGTCTGCGGAAAAAACGGTTCAAGTGTTTGTCAGAAAAGTTCTCATGCCTGACGTGAGTAGAACAATTAGAACAAATGGATTGCGTTTACATTTTTCTTAGGTGCTTGCATAAGTTTTGATCACCGACTTCCACAGGTAAAAATTAAAAGAAAAATTGGAAACATCAGTGTACATAACGGTTGAGCCTGTCTCTACATCACACACACACAGTTTGCCATTCAACATTATTGATGTATTCAGGGCACGCCGACACTAATCATGGACCGTTCAAAACTCTTCTTCTTGCAAATTCATTACTTCTGTTGCCCAGGAAACATGTTTAGGGGCTTTTACTGATGCTGCCACGTCGTACCGGTTTAAAGTGGCGACACGAATTGACTGAAATTGTAATTTTCTGGCCACACGTGGCGATACACTGCTGCAGCTCCAACTCCGTTAGAAAGCTCTCTCGCACGCAACGCACTCGTTCACAAACACGGAGCCTTCGGACTATCACTTCAGTTCAGATCGGCGCAGCATGGCTTGGCTGGCAGGTGGGCGGTCGGGCGGGCATGCAAAGTTAAAGAAGTGCGAAAATGGGCCGGTGGGTGGATCGCTGCCAAACCAATATAAATTCTTTCGATCTGACTATCGCCCTATCTATGTAAAATGTAATGTAAAATGTTGTGGAAAACGATGGAAACTATTTTGACTAATTATATATATTGTACCAATACAAGTGAAAAAGTGATCAAAATTTTTGCAAACACCCAATACAATAATTATTTGCAGCAATGAAGTGAAGATTGATCGAGGGATTGTCGTTATTGCATAAAAGCCTTATGTGATTTCAACGACGCCATTGTCAATACAAATACATTGTCCTTATGTACACCCATGAACGTATCATTTCTTTTTTGAGCAAGGCCAAATATTTGAAGTGAAAGTGAGTGACGACGCGCACACACAAACTCAGCCATATAACAAAGTTGAATGAACACAGGCGAGACTTTAGGGCGCCTCCGAAATGTTAACAAAGAAAAATAACAATTACGTATGGGATAGTTGTGTGTAAGTGCATAGAGGCAGCAAAAAACTTATGTATGTATGTATGTATAATTTGCGAAACGAATTCTATCTTAAATGCCTGATTGATAAGGGCAATAGTAGACTGATGATGTACTTATTTAGATTTCAGGGTTTTTATCCGACATTGATTGAAATGCGATTGTTTTGACTACTTTTTAGCTGTATTTCGAAGCAAGTGATCGTGTAGCGATTTTACGTCGACTAAAGTCGTTTTTCTTACAAAATGGCGGAATTCAGTTGGAATTGTGTTAAATTGTATGAGGAAGAGAGGCCAGATCGAAACAAGCGATTGTTAAGCGACATAGTCTTGTATTAAGAGGCTATAGATTGAGAAATCCGTAAGGCAATGAATACGCGATGCGAAGTGCGGTTAGAAATACTGTTATCGGCCTTTAAAGGAATTCTGAGATAAGTTCAATATTTTCTTTTTGCCAGCACGTTTCGGAGACTCCATAAATTATATATATATTCTTGATTGGTATCAAATTCTAAATCGATTTAAGCATGTCCGTCTGTCCGTCTGTGTAATGTCTTGAACACTATTTATTATGAAAAAGGAAACATAAAAATTCAACAACAACATTTTTAAATGATTAATCCGGGGCGTAGTCACCACGCACTACCTATTGGCTTCCAAGATTTTTTAGACTACGAACGATCGTTGAATGGTCCACATTGAATTTGCCGGCCAGCATTCGAGTTGTAAAGCTTTCGTCGTCTTCCACGGCTGCCAAAAGCGCCTGGTCTTCGATATACAATGGTCGACCTCTTCCTGGCTTATTTTCCAAGCTAGTGTCGCAACATTTGAGACGGGCAAACCATTCCCTGCATCGACTTTCACTAAGCGATCATAAAGTTCATTGAGATCGTCTCTCAAAGTGTTGCAGCATAATATGACGAACCGACACGCATTTTTATAACCTAAAAGTGAAAGGATGTTTTCATTAATAAATTTATAAAATATTGAGCATTTCGCACGACAAAGAAACGTCGGACAATTATGCACTAATCTATTACTGTACATTGATTGACTTGTAACACTTGGTGAAGATTCGTAAATGTTGAGAGTTAAGATCACCTCACAATAAGTTTTGAGTACTGAGGCCGTTATGAAGGGAATGGCTATTTGGCTGCTCCCGCTAGATCTGCTAACTTAAAATTGCTTGCTAGCAGTTGTGGGGATACTAACTTAATAGTATTAAGTGAGTCGTCTTAAATTAAGGGAGTTCTCAAACGGTAATTTTAAGAATGTTCGGTCATAAGCGGGCATATGATCTCTGAGACGGATATTACGGATAAGCCCCACGGCCTTATCTAATAAGGGATTTTAGTTTAGCACGATTATACAGAGGATATTCGGTGACGACCTCAATACAATAATTAATATGTGAGGGTGTCTAAGTTCGATGCTAATTAGTAGGTAAACATTGAGATTGTAGAGTCTTTGTAAAGTCTTCGACAAAGTTTTGCGTTAACATTATCCATATGTGCGTTAGAAGCTAGCTTGTTATCGAATGTTATTCGGAGACATAGCATGGACTCCACGAACACAACGTACGTATCAGATATTTTGATATCTGAAAGGGAATTGTTGAGCGTCCAGGTATTAAATCTTGCTAGACATACATTAACTTTACTTTCAAGGGAATCGCTAGTCCAGTGATTATAGTTCAAGGGAATGAAAACATCGTCGGTGTAAGCAAAGTAGGTACATCCGTCTGTCTCTATAACTTCAAGTTAATTCATTCAAGGAAAGATTGAAAAGGATGGGCATGGAAAAACTGAGCCCTGAGGAGTTCTCCTGTTCACTTTAACTATCTCAGACGAAATGTAGTTGATTAAGTAAGATTGCATACACTTCCAGAAAAGTTAAACTCGTAATAAAGTTTTTCAATAGGTAATGAACGAGCGCCTCCATCGAAGGGCTTCGAAAGATTCAGAGAGATAAATAGAAAATAGAAATTTTATCTTGACTAAGATTTTCTCCACTTAATTCAGAAATAGAAGTAATAGAAAAGATCGGATGAGCACGGAATCCGAACTGACAGTCATGGGTCGCGCCCTTTATTTTATTTTGAGAATCGTTCGAACAGAAGATCAGGGGTAAACTCAGGCGTATCGTTCACATCGACTACAAGATGGAATCGCTTTGGCGGTAAGACGATATTTTGGGTTTGGTGGGACAAGAAGGAGATAATCTAGGTATCTAGGTATCTAATGAGGTGCTACCGCTTGGTGGTGGAACGGTTAATATCAAACGCTATGCCAAGTGACAATTAATCAATACAAAGGTTGGGTATTTAAAAAACGATCAAAAGGCAAGTCATAAAGTCACTATTTTTGCATGACATCCATTCATCCATCGATATGGCGAATCCGGATCGCATCATCTTGGAAGCACTTAAGTGAAAAGTGCTAGCCCATGCTAGTCTTCCTTCGGTTATCACTTCTTTGCATCGATGGCTCACGCACGGATTGAGAAATGCCTTGATTGGCATGATGTTAAGAAGAAACGCATTTAACGAAAGCTACGTAGGAAGAGAGATGGATTTTTATTGGCACTGTATCCACCAATTCCTCGAAAGGTGGGAAAAGTGGGATTTGTACCTACTGATGGAGTTACTAAAGCTACTTCTTATTATTTTGTTCAATTTGATGGGTTTTTGTTCCAAACTTCATACTTGTATACCTGTCTATACATGTGGATAGCTTCATATAGTAGTGTGGGGATTCTTTCCCTTAACTTTAATACCGGCTTTTTGTCTTGATTAAGTTGCATTTACGTTTGGATTTTGTTTATATGTTGATTTGGTCGAAAAGCACAACTCGCAACTTGTTTGCATTATTGTTGTTGTTGTTGTTGTTGCTTATTTTGTTTGTTTTCGAAGACACACATAAGGACGCACAATGATGACGTAATCTATAGTATATAAACATGAACAGTAAAGTAAAAAAAGAAACAACTGCACACACACACACACACACACACAGTCAGTGCTGAAAATTGAAATTTGCTCAATCATTTTTCTTTTCTTTTTAATATTTAAACATTCGATTTCGATTTCAGTTAGTTTCACTTGCAACGTACGCGTGTTAAGACGTTAAGTAACGATAAAGTGCAATTAATAAATAGAACTTGAAATTTACAAAATAAATTTTAAAAAAGAACTAAAAGAAAAAAAAAACAATAAATAAAATGTAAGATTTTTTTTTTTTTTTTTTTTTTTTTTAGTAAACAAATCATTCGCAATAAAAGATTAAATATAAAAATAACAATAATAATAATAATAATAATAGTAAAGACATCTGCCTTACAAATTATAATTAAAATTAAAATTATTTATACATATTTATTTATATTTTTGAATATATATATACACACACACACATATATATATATATATATATAAATATTCAAAGTTTATTTTAAAAATTTCACGTGGGTGTGGTTCTCTAATAAACACTTATGCATATAGTTATTATTATTTCCTTTAAAATATACTTTCGAAGAAGTAAAACCACTATGATGGTGTTTTCGTTACCTTTTAGCGAATCTTGTATACCCAACATCCTAGTTGGAACTTATTGTTAAGCGATTAATTGAATGATGATCCATCCTCTCGATGGTAATTAAGAACAAGTAACGAATTTATTTATACATAAGGGCAAGTGCAAGATGACGATATTTTCGCCAAATCTACGGTAGCTCTGCTAACAATATATTTCAAATCTTCCGACCGATATCGAAATGCAAATTGTAGCAGTTATAGGCATGCTTTCTAGTGGATCACGCCCATTTTCAAATCAAACCGCACTGTTCCGCAGCACAGATGCTATATCTAGATGAATGTACGGACGGACAAGCGATAAAGAAAAGATTGTCATTGATATTTTCAAATCAATCTAAGACAGATGGACATAAGTATACATATTTATAATGTATATGAGTTTAGTTTAGTTTGCTTGCATTGTTGGGCCTAAAAGTATTACAAGAGGAATGATGGAACTAGAATATCACCATTTTTCGAAGGTGCACACAACGATGAATGAAGTTCCATTTAACGCTTGGAGTCGGCAACAGTTGTAATTAGAAACATTTGTTTGTAGGAAGCGGGACATCAGTATAAGAGGGACTCCGTGATTGTTATTAAGTTATGCGTGAAGTAAAGCGTTATACTATTTTATCTGCCATGATATATATTGAGGAGCTAAAGGTGAGAACAAATTTTCCTTGTTACAAGAGATATGCGAAAATAGCGTACGCTGTTGAATGACGTGCGTAAAATACATCCCGTTAACAAGAAATGTTTGAAAAATATATATATTGTAGAACAAATTAAGTGCGTATCTTTTGTTGTTGTTGTTGTTCATACCACACGTATATATACGGTATGCTACACCTTACATCTTCTAAAGAGTATATTGGATTTGAGGGAATGTATGCGATTTAAAATGGACCGATCGATTCAAAATTTTTTTCTTAAATCGATTTAATTTGCCCGCCCCTCCGCCAGTTTGATATCTGGACAGGTAGTCCGTTTGCCAGTCAAGTGACTTGGGTTCGGGTATTTTTTTTGTTGAAAATGCAGCTCGCAATAATTTTTTTTTTTTTTTTTTTTTTTGCATACAATGACGCATTTTGGCACAAGAACAAGACCCAATCAAAATGGATTGGGTCGAATCATTCAATCAACGATTACTTTCCAAAGTAATCGCAATTTTTAAAATTTTTCGACAAAATGACTAAAAAGCTATATTCCGATATATTAAATTTGATGTGATAAAATTTGGATCGAATGGATTCATTTTCTAAACCTCCTTCCCATGTAAAACTCCTGAGGAAAGGTAAGCATATATATGGAAAAAATGTGTAATTTTTGATATCTTATAAAGAAAATTAGTCGATGGTAATAATTTGATATAAGAATTAGTTGAAGCAAGGTTGGACTATGTGCGTCTATAATTTGACAAATAAGCACTCGTGCGATGAAATGGTGAAAATAAGTGAAGAAAATAAAAATTCATATTGTTCGTACGTCCGTCGTATAAGCGCTTCGTTTACATGGAAACAGAGTATCACTTCTGATATTTTATCGCGAATATAAATCTGGAATTGTATTAAGCAAATTTTTATGGAGTATATTCAATGTTCTGTCTAATCCGACTACAATGTTCGTTTACTTGTTTTGTATACATTTAGTTGTAGACGAAGTAATTCATTAACTTTTTGATGATCTCATTTAATATGTACATTTATGTATGTTATGTTATGTATAGACAACATTGTGTTGCGTACGGATTTCAATGTTATTATTAATTTCTTTACATATATATATATATATATATATATATATAGATATATTTATATATATTTATTATTTCTTGTGTATACATACCCATCATAATATTAATTGTACGATTATTTGATTGCAAACATACGTATATATATATGTATATATATATTTATATGAATGTATATGTAAATAAAATAAATGTATGTATTTGAAATTGAGCAACGAGCCACAGTTCTTTTGGAAAAGTACATTTAAAAACAATAATTTTTCGTACTCAATGCTAGCTAGGCTTTTAAATATTTGAAAAATATAAATTATTTTTAGGAAATGATTACCCGGTAATATTATCTCTTATCGTTCGACATAAGCTGTAAACAAATTCATGCGCTGCATGGCATTGTGCGCCAATCGATTGACAAGGCAAATAATATTTTCCATTAGGTTGCACAGATTGACGAAACTGTTGCCATTGTTCCTTGCATTCCTTTCATTATCTCAAAAAATCGATTCGAACATTGTGTATGGTCCGAGTTAAGATCAATTGGAATCCGTTTTAAAATTGGACATAATTCGAACATAATTATGCTCGAAAATAAATTTGAACAACAAACTGCAGTAAACCCAGTATTCTAATGTCAGAAATTCGAATCGTGATTGCATTAACCCGAAAATAGTTTCCATCGGACGTGGACATAAAGCGATCACGACTAAAGCAAAATGTTTTCTTCTTCACATATCTTGTAACAAGTGGTGAAGATGCGATTAATTGCTTTATTGCTATTCTGCTACATATATATATGAAAGAACTCCGTAATGAGGCTAGAAATCGTTTTACCTACAAATCGTAGTACTGTTCGAAGGCTTAAAAATTAAATGTGATATGAGGTAATCCCATTCACTTAATAATACTATAAAAAAACTAACAAATAATTTCGAATTATTTAGCAGGAGAAGACGTTGATCTAAATATTGATGCCACAATTTGAAATAATTTTCATCGTTAATCGTTATTGAGATTTTTTTTCTCAACTCCCCCGTACGAAGTTGCAAAATGAGAAAAACTATAGGTTAACCTAAAGGCATACAATCGAAAATTCCTATGCATCTTCTCGTACGATTCTCGGAACCTATTAAGCCAAGACTTGTGAGCTATATTGCATTTGTTTCTGACTTTCTGAAACTTCGGTATTAGGATTGATCGACATTAACAAAAAATTATAGACAATAGTGCCTTAAGGTAATGATTAGCCATTTTGTTATGATAGATTTTTTTAAGTAGAATAAATAAATACTTTTTTTTTTTTATACTCTATTCAACAGGGTATTATTTTTAGCTAAATAGCCAATTGTTTGCGGTTTTATTTGTTTATAACATTTTTTAAAGTACTCGAATCTTCTGCTGAAATGTCTCCATATCAATGTTTTCTTTAGCATGTTTTATGACTCCACTTAAAACTAATTAAACAAATTAATAACAAGTAAGAAAATTATATTCGGTCGTGACCGAAACTTGTATCCTCATCACCGTTGTCCGAAAAGAAACTAAAAAATAGGAAAAGAACAAAATTTTTATACTCTATAATAAATGGGGAGATGCAGCTGACTTTTCCTATTTATGTACCTATTAATGTCGATATGTGTTGTACTCTATGAGTAACAAGAACAATTCATACGTAAAGCATGAGGTATTCACAGTTTTCGTTATATACCTACAACGCCCATCTGCCTATGACCTGTTTGAATCATATTTACACTCTTTGGCAAGTTTGTGGGCGATATCTGCATCTTCGCCGCTACTTCATAGTTTATCAAACGAACATGTTTAGGTGGCTTCAAAACTTGAAAACAGACCGACAATTTATTTTCTTTATAGGGTATTTGAAAATTGCTTCTGCGCATTCTAAAGAACAGAATGATAAACTAAATGTTGATACGCTATAATATTGGGAAGCTATGGCCAATATTTGCACATATACTACAGCAACACTCAAAGAATGTAGACTTCCCTGGTCATAGTTTATGAGCAATGAGCAAAAAGTCAATTTTTTTATTTTTTTTGATAAGCAGAGATGTTCTCAGTTGACGTACTATTGTATGCGTGGCCTTCGATCGATTCGACTCATTTTCAATATCAATCTGCGTGTAAGAAGTTTCAATGCTTCTGCCAAATTTGAAGCCGATAGCTTAATGTTTCCAGGCCAGGAGAATGTTTACAATAGACGGACATACTTAAACTTGATTGACGCTGATCAAGAAGATATATACTTTTGGCGATGGGGTCTCTTAGGTATGAATGAATGCATATATCCGTCATCTTTCGCTGATAGCTATAAAAATTAAAATTTTATTGTCGTTTAAAGTGTTTGAAGGATTAGATAACTTTGTGCAGAAAAATTTTAAAACTCGATATCGACTTCCTTATGCATCTTGTATAGCGATCATTCCATTATTTTGTTACACGTAAATCTCTGGTATGCTGTGTCAAGTGCGTAAAGAGTATGCTCAACTAAAGTTGCTGCAAGAGATATTAGGACATGGGGCATCTTCCTTTTAAGTAACATATATCGTTCCATTTTTCTTTTGCTATAATAAACATCAAGCTTTCGCTAATTAATCATATTTCTCAAAATTTATTTTCACATATAGTGTGTTGTCCTAAGAACCGAAATGAAATTCCGCCGTCATAGTATTTTATTTTCAGAATTTAAGTGATCCTCTCAAAATTATGAAACGGATTATAAGAAGATCCGCAGGTCAAAGGCTTTTTTTGAAAGCTGCATTACACTTTATGCTTTCTAATGCAGTATATATCCAAACAGCTCAAGTCTTACCTGTGTTCCTTTAGATGCTACGTGTTATACTTGAAATTTTGTACATTTTTTCTTCCAGTTTCTTCTTATGTGATGAATATATAGTAATAAGTAACAAGTGGAACGCATAATAGATTAGATTTGAGCAACCGGAAATCGATTGAAAGAATTATTTTTTTAAACATGACATCACTATTAGTCTTACATGGAGTAATTAGATGTACGTATGTGTACATTTTCGTACAACGGAATGAAAAAAATATTTACAAGTGTTACAAAAAATGTTGTTAAAAATCTGCTTTCTATGAGTTATTTAAGCGCCTATCAATCGAGTGCAATTTTCAGTTAATATGATTTCATATAACATTGAAAGCAAAACTCTGTGACTCATACTACTTACGATTACGCGATTGTCTCATACATATATACTTATATATATACTCTTCACTATAAGTATGTTAACTTTGTCATTACGTTTTCAAATTTTAGCAACAGGGGTCAGAGACTTCACAAGGTCGATGTAGTCTATCAATTCGCCTAAAGCTCGGACTTGACATATGCGTTCATTCACGTGCACAATTCCCTTACAGTATAAGGGACGATCTAAAGAAATACTGACTTATGCGGCTCCTAAGATTACCTAACATTGCTAGGGGGAAATAATGCTAAGGGAGAGAAACCTAAAAAAAAAAACAATTTTATTTCCTTTGACAATTTTCTCGGAACGAACGCAAAGGTACCAAAAAAATGGGAGCACCGCAGCTATGTTTGTAAAGCATGCTCAAATTAAGTGTTGCAGACTCTCAGAGCCTAACTGGTGTAAAGTTTAAATCTAAAAAAAAGACAATACATTTTATCTACCATGACCGTAGGTGGAGAAAACGTAGGATGTTCCGGGAACATCCATTGATTTTCATGTAGTTGGCGACTGTTTGAATGAAAAAGTAGAATTTTTAACCCAATAAAAGATCATGTTTTACCAGTAAAATTTTGATAAAACTAATTTCTCGAAAATATTTTATATGATCTCTCCAGATGGTGTTACTTCAAAAACGTTGTGTAAAATTACGTATCGGTCGTTTTAAAAAAAAGTGTGTTTTAAAGAAAACATATGCGAAATTATGAAATGTGTTATACACATGTGTGCTCATTCCATTAAACTGCCCTTCCTCCGTCCTTTACGCATTCTGTCTCATTTTCTTTTTACGAACATTATCTTCTAGACAGTACCGATTTTGCTGCATTTGTTAAAACCGACATTGTTGTTGTTGTTCTTGACCTGTTACGAAATAACAGGAATATATATATAATTCTTGGCAACAGCTCCTTATGAATAGCCTTCAGGTTCATACTGTGGTGTCGTTAATTCGTTGTTAATGAAAAATAGTGACGCAACAAACATTCGTAATAATAAAAATATTTCGTAACACAGACGTAATCGATCGCAATTTATTTTTAGTAAGAAACTTGAATTTTTACTGCACAAATTTATTAACAAATTGCAGGTTTGCCAACATTTTGTAAGCGTACCAACTGTTTTCCATTCTAAATATACCTTAACAGGGTTACCATTACAATCACTCTTAAAACTATTATTAATTCCCACAAAATTTATACAATGGCTGTCTCGATGCAGTTCTATCAACGAATTTCTGCTCGTCAATGCTTCTAGATGAAGATAAACACTTTCTAAAAATATCTGTTAATGGATTACAGAAGTTGGAAGTTAGTAGAGGCAAACCATTACGCTCTAAATTCTCAACACGGGTTTTTCCCTCTTTCTTCATAGTGCTTGCAAGAAAGCACAATATTTCAAAGAAAAAATTTCTTACTGCTAATGAAATTTCTCATTCGCAGTTTCCAGAAGGTTTATAGTCACCGTTATAAATATAAAATAAAAAAAAATAAATAAAATTTCCAAAAAAATTTTCGATGCTTTCTCCTCTTAGTTGATTCACATTTAATAAAAAAGGTTTTTTATTATGTGAAAAATGATTTCTTTACCGATGTGGACTCGACTTAGTCAAATGAGTAAATCATTCCGCACAAACTGGAACTTCTTAACGCAAAGAACATTCTTTTCATTCTCGTTTGAATTTATGATAAATTATTGTTTGAAATATATATGGACTCAATGTCAACAGTTTATTTCCCAAGTGCACAGACGGACGGCCATAATTAATTTCACTTACAATTACACTGGAAACGAAAAATATATCCATATAAGCAGATTTTCTCCACATTCCTCATATGACCGGTTATTATGCACGTACATATACTACCACTACCTAGATGTTGTTTTTTTTTTTTTTTTTGCACAGTTTTCGTTCACAATTGTCACATAAATCTTAGAGCTTAGAGCTATGTCTACAAGCAAAATACAAATTGTTTCCAGACATTGTTTTATTATAAAGGTTGTAATGCATACTTTTATCCAAATCTCTGGGTTTAAATTTCCTACAAGCCATCGCGAATGATTCATGAATTAATAGAAAACTCTTTACTCTAGCTCAGGTTAACCGAAATGACCCAATATGCACTGTAAAAAGGAAGTTCATTTGACACTCAAATCGGGAAATCCACACTTTATATATATATATGCTTGATTGGTGCAGATACCAAAATGGTTTACCTCGTTGTTATGGTATTTTTGTACCCAGCACCGAAGGGTATATTCATTTTGTCGAAATTTTTGGCAACGCCCTGAAGGAAGCTTCACTTTGGAAAGCCCCACAAAGTATATATATATTCTTGATCAGCATCAAATTCTAAATCGATTTGAGCATGTCCGTTAGTGTATCTGCGTGTCTGTCCGTCTGTACAATGTCCGTTTTAAACATTCTCCTGGCCGCAAAAACGAAGCTATCAACTTCAAATTTGACAGAATCATTGGAAGCTCTTGCACGTAGGTTGATATTGAAAATGGGCTAAATCGGTCGAAGGACACACCCACCACCTAAACTGAGAACACGTCTGTTTTTCAAAAGGAATGAAAAATTTGGTTTGTTGCTCATTACTCATAAACTATTGCAAACAAATGCACAATAATTTGATCGCACACTCTATGTGGCATCTGTGCACATAAATGAAAAAAAGTGACCACGCCTACTCAATAGTATAGTGTATCAAAATTTAATGATTGTTTCAATATCTTTATAATACGTAGAAACAAGCTTCAAAAACCCCATAAAGTATGAAAATTCTTGGGCTATTTCAAATTTGGAATGTGCCCAAACATGTCCGCCTGTTCGTCTGCCCATTTGTCTGTTTGCGCAACTTTGTAGTATTTATGGTAAGCATTCTCCCGTTAGCGAAAATGAAGATATCGCCTACAAATTTGCAAAAGAATTTGGAATTGATTTAAACTTTTCAAAGGACACGCTATAACGCCCACATGCCTACATATTTTGTTTTGAAAATAGAAGTAATCAGCTGCGCCTACTCCATATTGCAGAGCACGAAAATTTTGTTCTACTACTTCTTTTGTGTTTTTTAGGATAACGATGTTGTGTAAAAAAAATTCGGTCCCGAGCGAATTTAATATCCTTGCTGGCTTGATCTGTTTGTGGTTTTTGTTCCACGATTTCGATTTCAGAGTTTTGCATAGAGAGAAAAGCCTGGATCCTAAGTGCTTTCCCAGTATTTACCATTTAATGTTTTCAATTCTATCTGATAAGTAAATTTGCTAAACGCTTTCTCCCGCATTCACTCATTAGCGCTTCCCTTCTTCTTCACTTGTTAGATCAAATCTAAATTGCGGCATTCATGTTGTATCAAATTTTCCACTTCCGCATTTCTGAGTGTTATAAATATTTGGCGAACTTAATGTATCTCCCGTGGTGAACACAAATATCATTGCAAATCAATGAAAACATTATAGGCTGGAAAAGGCGGACTTTCCTTAACATGCAATTCTTCTTAAAACTGTTACGAATTATCAGACAGAATATCAGAATATAAAATTTTGATTTATTGCGTTGAATATACTAAACATAGTCTTATGGAGAAGATTTGATGGCGACTAATGTAAAAATTTTTCTCATTTCTTCTTTTATAGTTCGAGTGGATTCACATTCACAAAGGGAAACAATTCGGATTTAAATAAACTACGAAACATACGAAAATGTCTCACTCTGTAACTATTACCCGTACCACTACCAGTACCACCAATACCTCTTATATTGTATTAAATACGGGTTATCTGAAAACTTTCTCAGGACTTTTGAAACTATTTGAACTTGTAAGTGTGACGAACGAAACGATACGTTTTGTATGATACGCAATATATTTTATTTAATATCGGCAGCTAATTGGTGGAGCGATGGTTGGCATTTTTGGTTATTATCAAAAACATGGTAACAGTATGTTTGTTGGCTCGGCAGAATTATTTGCTCTCTTAATGTCTGTCACCTTCATGATTGGTACATTTTGTTTGCTCCTCTCATGTCTTACATCGTTAAGTACGGGCGGTATTATAGCGAAAACGATTTATGTAAGTGTTGAAAATCTTTTAAATGCGTTCCATTAATGATTTCTTTGCTCGCAGGAATTAATTTATCATAGTGTTGCTGCCATTTTATTATTAGCTGCCTCCATAAATCTGGTCATCGAGCTAAGCGATCGCCGTTACAAAGGCTATAAGCAATACGATGCTTATATGGCGGCCGGTATAATGGGCTTAATTAATACTGTCTTGTATTTTATAAGTGCTTTTTTGGCTCATCGTTCATATCGTGGCATTTAAATTCATCTATTTTACAATTTATTGAAAATCAATCGCTTATTTATATATATACATATAATACATACATACATACATACATATATACATATATGTATAATCTTACATCTTTATATGTATATAAGTTTGTTTTTTTAAACATTTTTAATTTATTTTTCTTAAAATAAGCGAAAATACCCACACACACACACACACACACACTTATATCTATTACATACTATAAATATATATGAATATATATATATATGCATATGTAGGTTCAATTGGAATCAAAAAAACTTTTGTAAAAAAAATAAAATAAAATGTGGAAAAAGAGTTCAAGCATTTTATATGAATTTAACACAGTCTGCCACGGTTTTATTAAATGAAACAACAAACAAACAAAGTCACAAACACAAATACGTTTTTATTTTTTAAGGAACATTTTTTACAAATCGATTTTTTCCATAAGATCTCTCTTATATATAAATATGTGAAATTTTGTTTTTCTATATACTCTTAATAAATTTTCAATTCCTCCTCCCCCCCTTTGCATTCATTCTTCTTTTGTTTTGTAAAAAAGAAAATGGAAATTTTTTCGATTAATAAATAAATCAGAAAATTATTTTGTTACTAAACGATTATTAAGAAAATAAATGAAATTGTAAAACAAAAATTAACGTTTTGCTCTTCAAATCAGCTCTACATAGGGAATGGTCCGAGGATTACAAATTTTTGTCGACGAAAAAAGTTTTATTCATATTAAGTAAAAAAAGAAGAAGAAGAAAGATTTAATGAAATTATTTTTGAAATTAAAACAAAAATTAATTATTGGATTTATTTCGTTTTAGTCGATTGCGGGCAACTTAAATGCTCTGTCGTTACACCGACTAATTAAGTGAATTGTCGATACGACGTCGCTGATTACTAGAAGTCGCCCTTAATGCCCTTAACAGTTATTGAAAGGACATTTTTCACTTCAAAACGTAGTCTTTTTGTTCCAACGAAATATTCACTTTTTTATTTAAGGCTACAAACCCAAGGTCACGCTATGTCACGATGACATGATGACATCTTGCTTAAGCAAAGTGGCCACAGTTCTACTTCAATTTTATTTATTTAATATTAATTTTAACGATCTCAAGCCTAACTAGATGTGATTTCTCTTTTCTCTTCTTTTCTTTTCTTCTCTTTTCTTTTCTTTTGCTTTCTTTTTTTTTTAGCAGTCTTCAGGGCGTCACTTGAACCGTCCAACGATATTATTCAATTATTTTACTCTCACTTGACGATTATCGTTTTCACGATTATTTGTTTCATTTGTGTAAGCGTAACAATCGTCAATCGTCAAACCGTTTCTTTCAATCGAGAAAATTTCAACAATTGAAAGGAGTTCATATATATGTATGAACTCATATGAAACATATAAGGAAGCAATTGCTGCCTTACCCTTCACACAACAATTGCCACATCCAGAGCGGCTTCCGATCGTTTCGATTCCGTTACATGTTAACCTTCATCCACACATATGGCTGCTCCGAATTATACATTTACACCGATGTATTCTTACATCGTATATATGTATGTATTGAAATTGTACAGATTATATAATCACTCTGAATTATGCACCTATACCGATGCAAACATATATATGTATATACTAAATATGAACGTCAGTGCTCGCAAACTCATTTTTGTAATTATTCTCCAAGGTGTATAGTGAACCACACCTATACACTCTAAGCATGTACAAAAGCTTTCTCAGCTAAGTTATGCTCCGACATGCATGAACACATAAATGTTACAATACCCTTTCGATGTATGAGTAGGCACAAACGTAGTCGCCAAAGTTATTTATTCACATGAGGGCATTGCAGCCCACAGCTATAAAAGCGAAAGAAGAAACGCTGATCTGTCTTTAGCTGTTCAGCAGCAGCCAGATTTACAGGTAAGTTAAAGACACCCACCGCATCATTTTCGCACTTCTTCAACTTTGCACGTCCGCTTGCCAGCCAAGCAGCCATGCTGCACCGATCTGAACAAGTGATAATCAGAAGGCTCTGTGTTTGTGAACGAGTACGTTGCGTGCAAAAGAACTTCCCATTGGAACTGCAACACTATACCACTGACGCGTGTTCTTTATCATTTTTATCTGCGAACTCCGTTGATCAAAATTTTTGCAAACACCTAATACGTTTGGATAGATCCGAGTCTTGCCATCATTTTACGTGCAGTGACATAAAAGTAACTGCGATAACATTCATTGTTCATCGTTTAGGCCATTTAAGTAAAAGCCTATTTAAAAACAACTTTTTCCATATAGTTTACTTTATGCTTTTTAGTCCGTTACGTATCGCGTTCTATTGTCTAAGCCCTCTCATCGTCATGGACGGAATTGTTGAAAAAAAGCTTCCAAGGCTTCCATGGTTCCATGGCTTCTATTAATTTTCCAGTTCCTGATAAATAGGTAAGTAAATGGAAGATACGGATATCACCTCTCACCGTGCCCTCAGCTTTATGACCAACGAGTTATATACAAAACAGCTAAGGACTTGCATTCTATTTAAAGTATTTTTCATATTATTGATCGCACACTTGCTGTTACTTACGTTACTTGCAGGTACAATGTATTTAAATGTAGAATAACGTAGTCTTTGAGGTCGCTCGCGAGTGCATTGTTAACGGCTCGCTTGTAATGTATCCAAGATCTTCAATCGTCTTGAGTCTAAGTGCAGTTAACTCCCGCTCAGCGCTGCCATAGTCAAAAAACGTATGATGTGATAGACCATTTGCCTCAGTATTCTTCTAGTCAATGACTTTAAGACGATTTAGATGACGTGAGCAAACTGTTCGTCCAAATTTATGAAGGAATATAGTTTTCTTAACATAATACCTTCTTGATAGTATCGAATTTTTAGTTTTCTTTTTAAAACTAATCTCTGACCGCAATACTCTTCTCCCTTTACTCTTTTATATTCAAGCGATTTCTTTGCATTATCGTTATGTTCGTTGTTGACCTGATCGGATGAGCAAAGATTAAAATCGAAGGAGACTTTTCGGTTGCTGCATGCACGCTTTGCTAAATATGCACAGAATCTTCTAGTGATCAGAACACTGTACACATTTCATGACATCGCTCAAACACACACATACTTATGATTTTTATCGAAGCTTATGGGCGCTATATGGGCGCTGGAAAAGGGACGACAATGTTAATACATTCGCATTCAATCGTTCAGCATCGAATGTAAAAAATGAGGCAGAAAAATTTCTCTTCTGATGAATCGGGAGCATTGACTGGCTAAGTCAACCGTCATACTTAGTTTGCGCACTAATTACTTACCCGCACATCATTGCAGCTACTCTAGGGAATATCGCGAATAATAGATGCAGCGCTAATTAGATCTAAAATGTCAACGCATACGAAGGAAGCATTTTGAAGTGAATGAATGAGAGTCGGCTTCTCGCTAATTATAATTTCGCTATGTGTGTGTCTGTTGTTTTTTCTTTTGATTTTATTTAATCTCAAAATTTGTATTTCTAAGTTAATGTGCAATTGAAATATTTTATGTAATGACTATGTACGCATAAATACTTGCAAATATTGATCATAAATATTTGAAATATTGAAGTAATGAAAGATAAATGACGAACACTTTTTAATACTACGAATTATACTGGTCCGCCTTGATTTGGTGCACCTCTTCTGGCTAAAGTATTAAGTACACGCGCGTAAATCATGTAGGCTTGGACAACGATAACCATGCCGCTAAACATTAGAATAAGTTGTATAAGAGTTAGATTCATGGACATTTGATAATCCTCGTCATCGAATATTTCATGTTCGAAGAAATCATTGATATCGCCTTCAAATCGGACGTAATAATTATTGCGACTTTGAAAAAGGTAATACATTAAGACGGAGTAAACTAGAACGTGCTGTTAAAAAGGGCCAACGGAAAAAAAAGAAAAGAGAAGAAGAGAAAAATCAACAAAAAATCAATTTTGAAAATATATACTTACACATATATACTTACATAAGCACGTAGATAGGTGCGAGCCAACTCATTTTTGGGTGTTAAAAAGAAAGACGCCACACCCATATAGAAACTAATGAAGGCGACACTTGCGCTAACATATTGATGCTCGAAGACATCAAGTTCATGCATAAGATCGAAGAAAGAAACTGTTACGTAGTTCTTTACAGCCAAGGCCTGCAAAAATTCTCTAATAAAATTAAACGGCAGACGGCAGATGGCAGATGGCAGATGGCAGACGGAAAACTCCGATTCTGAATTGATTCTACTTACGCCGATAAGCATCATAAGTAGGCCCAAGCATTCTTTACGGCTAAAACATTTAATACGCATTTCGATATAGTTTGCCGATCGACTTATTCAAGAACAAAAAAAATGAAAAAAATTTCTTTGAAAAAAAAAAGAATTATTTCCCCGAAAGCTCAGGCAAACGACTTTTCTAAACTAATCATCCGACAACATATGAAATCCGAATTGTCATCGCAAAAAGCAAGGCATATTAATTGTCCCGTTATACAATATATAGGGAAAGTAATTTTTTTTTTTTTTTTGTACACAAAAAAAAAGCTCGTTTTTATAGTAAAATTTTTAAAAAGCTTTTCTTATTTAAGAAACAAATTTTTTAAATCTTCTTAATACATAATTTAATTTCTACAAAATTCTGTACTTTCCTAGAACAGAGTCAATTGACATTCCTTTCCTATCGATCGAGACCAAACAATATTTCAGGCAATCTTTGATTCTCAATTGATATCGATATGTCCGTCGGTCACTGTCGGTTTTATAATATTCATGAGCTAAAGCAAATCAAAGAAGCGAATATACGTCCTTTTCACGCCCAATTTCTGTAACTTTCAATGCTAAAATATTAGCCAAACATCGTTCGTATAATTGTAACGCACGCGGACTGTCGATTAGTTACTTGTTCCGCTTTTAATGCTTTCGTGCTAGGTGGATTTTAAAAGAACAAAAATTTTATTAGTCGTTCGATTTATGGGAAAGTTTTCTAAAAATCTTCATTTGTCTATATGAAGAGAGAAATATGTATAACTTTTCAGTGTACACTTGGATATAAGACAAAGCAGAAAAATAAGTAAGAAAATTATGTTCGGTCGTGACCGAATCTTTTATTCTAAAAAGACGAAAAAAAAAAAATTATATAAAAGAACTACATTTTCATGCTTTATCATATGGAGAGGGCGATACTGAGTTTTTCTATTTTCAAAATAAAAATGGGCGTTATATGTGTAGGGCACTTCTAAATTCTTTTAACAAATTTGAAGACGATAATTTCATCATTTTTGCGAACGCTAGAATTTTTACCATAGTTACTATGCGGTTGGGCAGACGGACTGATGGACAGGCGGACATTCTTAGGTGCATTTATAGTGCATTTTCGAAACTTACTTCTGCGCATTATAAAGGTATTGAAAAAAACAAAATTAAATTTTATTACTCTATAATATTGAGAGGGCGTGGTCAATTTTTCGCATTTTCGTTCAGATCATCACTCTCTGAGCATCACTCACAGAATGTACGGTCAAATTTTTGTAAATTTGTCGGCTATAGTTGATGAGTAGGAGCAAAAAACCAATTTTTTGTTCCTTTCGAAAAAGACAGGTGTTCCCAGCTCACGTAGTAGGTTCTTCGACCGATTTCAATTCCTCTTTTCAATGCCAACTAATGTTTGAAGTCGACCAGGAGACGGTTTATAACAAATATTGCACTGACGGACAGACGGACAGACGGACAGACGGACATGCTTAATTGGATTCAGAATTTGATGCTGATCCGCAGTACATATGCTTTCGCTGAAGTTTCCTTCCGCGCGTTGCAAATGAATATAACCCTCAACCTCTGGTGATGGCTACAAAAATGATGCATTTCTGCAAGATCTTGCATCGCAATGCATTGAAATGAAGTGAAATTGAATGGCAAATTAATTTTCGTAGCTGACCATTAACTTAAGGGCATATCTTGTTGCTTTCCTTCTGCCATAGTACTGGGTATTACAATAATAACCTTTGACCCAATCTTAGCCTGGCGACTATGACGCATTTATTTATTTCTTTTTTTTATGTTTCATCGTATTTGGAGAAATTTGTCCGCATTCAACTTGATCGATACGACAATCTTGGATTCGAAAAAATACTGATAATCGGAGAATCAATAATTTTGTGTAGATTTTTATAGAAGTCAAAGTGATGTGATTAAGAAAAGTTTCGCAAAATATCTGATCGCTTCAATTCAAGGTTTCGCGAAACCGTTAACTGGTTAATATTGACTTTAAGTCTAATCTCCCCACTCATCATATGACATTTGCTTTGATCGCTAGTGACAGTGGTGTGAAATCAATCAAAAAAAAAAAAAAAAAGTTCGAAAATCATTTTCGTCTCTTTCGCTGACGTTACTCTCTTCGTAAAGAGCCCCTACTGTCCCTGTCAGTGCTCTATGCGGAAATGCCTTAAAGAATTTTCTTTCGATTTCTGGCATGAAAAATAAATAAACTTGGTGCAGTGATCCACCCTATACCCTATTGAAACGTATGCGAGAGACTGCAATCGACAATCGATGGATTGATTATAGAGATCGGAAATAATAGGCGCAATACTTTTTACACAATACAATATTTTTTAATTAAATTTATATGAATTTAAATTAATTAAAATATTACATTTAATATAGGCGATGGAACTTTCCGTTAGATCTAATAATTTTGTACTCATACTTTTCATACGGTTTCATGTGGTTAGTTAACTTGGAAAAGTCAAAACAACGAAGTTGTGTCAACAGAAATTTGTAAAAAAAAAAAACCGAAAGAAGTTTAAGTCATTTTTTTGTGAATTTCGCGTTTCTCGCTTCCCCGCTAAAAATGTTGCTGACGAAGTGCTTCAATCGGAAAGAGTGCTTAGGATTCGCTATGCTTATTATCGGCGTAAGTATGTGTTAAACTGCTTGCAACTGTGAGAGAAAAGTTTGTGTCTTGCGAAAAAACGGGAAGAAAATGCACGAAAATCTTTCATTTCATCGTAACAAAATAAAAAGGCACCGATGTCCGTCCGTGCCGTGAATAGGCAAATCTACGCCGCAGAAAAAAGACAAAAAAGACTTAATGAATATTGGAATGAAAAACATGATGTGTGTGTGTGTGAATGGGATCTGACCTGACCTTAAGCGCACTTATTCCTATCTATATATGAGTTTTTTTTCTTTTTTTTTTTTTGTTGGTTAAAGTTTTGTTAGATGAAACGCTAGCATAAAGAGGCGAGTATAACGCACATTGTAGAAAGAATTATAGCGTTTGTAGTCCTCATCGGATATAGATAGGCTCGTTCGTGGCAAGCTAAGCTAAGCTAAGCTAAGCTAAGCTAAGCTAAGCTAAGCTAAGCTAAGCTAAGCTAAGCTAAGCTAAGCTAAGCTAAGCTAAGCTAAGCTAACCATTCTAGATTTTGGGTCCTTGGAAATAAATCTGCGTTACTTTATTACAGGGTCTTGCGCTTTGGAATTATTTTTTACTTGACTTCTTCCCCGCTATGCATGAAATGAACATTTTCGAACATCAGGTGTTCAGTGCGTGCCTGTCCTTCATCAGTTCTTATATGGGCGTCGCTGCTTTCTTGCTAACGCCTAAAAATGAATTCGCCCGCACCTTCTTACGGCTCTTTGTAAGTATTTATTAATAAATATACAAATATGTATATAAATATGTATACATATGTACACTCTGCTTATGGACGGAGTCAATGCGTATAAGATAACATATATGTATCAATTTTGTTCACTATCATTTTCAGCAGCACGTTTTTGTTTATTCCGTTTTACTTTATCTCCTCTTCTCGTCCCGAAATAAATACTACATCGTGTATTCACATAAAATCCACAATTGGTGCGACCACGAGATCTTGGATGATGAAGATAAAAAGATGGCATTAAGTAGCAGAATCCTGCATATCATATTAATATTATCCGGTTTTGTAATTGCAACTAACGCGTATATGGTCTATGCTCGGGCCGTACAAGCAATAGCAGCAACACGACATCGTCCCACATAAAGTGCTGATTCAATTTTCCTCAATTATCATTAGTTTACTTACTTATCGATTACATATATATTTTTAAAAATTTTTTTTTTCATTTTCTTTTGTTAATGTTTGACGTTTTTGTTGTTTTAATATGTGTGCAATAGTTGTGTGAACATGTAAGTGAATTTATTATTATTATTATTATTATTATTATTATTATTATTATTATTGTGTTTGAATTACTTATAAAGATCAGAAAAAAAGAAAAAAAAAAAAAAATAAATAAATAAATAAATGAAAGCGGAAAGGAAAACAAGTTGGGAAAAATTATTAAATCAATAAAAAAGAAAGCAAAAGCTTCCAGTAATTATGGACTCGGAGAGAAAAAGAGGTTTACGTATTGTTTTCAAACTTTTCAAATTTTTGATATCGTTACGCGAAATTGTGGCCATCGGAATGCTGTATTTGGCGGTAAAGTTCAAAATAAAAATTTTTATCATTTCATGCAAGCAAGCAAGCAAGCAAGTACTGACTTTCTCCCTTACTTTACCCATTTAAGTATCGGTTTCATCAATTATCTCAATTGTGTGGCGGCATATTGCGCTTCCCGATGGACGTATTAATTTTCGAATGCCAAGTCGCTAATATGACGGCCACAACAGTTCTTTTCATTTTTGCTTTGGGTACTTGGCTGTATCAGTCCAACTATTCTTACATAAGGCTGCATGTACGCATTTTTGTAAGTTCTTGCAGTTATGCTCCGATATTCAAGGCCGATCTATCTAATCATCTATTTGCATTTACTTACCTATATATTCCAGAGTATTGTGCTTTTTTGGAATGTACGTCATTTCGTTATCGAGAAATGTATCATGTTTGGAAAAGAATATCGCTCCGAAGTGTTACCGAGCGATTTCTCGAACGATACGATTCGAAGAATGCGTGGAATTGATTCAAGAAAAGTCTACGGTACTTGGGAACACGATATTTACGAAGATCAGCAATTCATTGATATTGCGATATGCGAAGTATTCAGTTTAACCTTAGCCGATGTTTGGCTAGTGCTAATCAAATTTCTAACCCTTTGGGTTGTATTTGAATTAGCAATAGAGCCGTGCTTGATAATAGGCTTTCAGAAATTGAAAGTAAAATTTAAAAAATGAGCGTCCGTGGCGTCCTCAAAAATATCTGTTTACAATTTTTTTTTTTTCTTTTTTTTTCTTAATCGAAAGATGAGAATAGAACCGTTTCATATCTGTTTGTCCGTACACTTGATTGTCGTCAATTGCCTGGAACTTAATTATCGTCGTCATATTTGTAGTCAGGACTGATAGATCGTATGAAAGCTTGAAAGCTTTCGCGCCTATGTCTAGATATCCATTAATTCGCTCAAAGGTGAATAACATCTAGTCTTGATCGAATCTTGAAAATTGGTTTCGTTGCGAAAAAACTTTCAGGTCCGAACTTTCGTTCATAAATTTAGAATACACTGACGGGGAATAAAAGTTCCCCTACTTTTGTATAATCGATAAATTGCAAATTTTTTTCATAGAGAGAGAGAGATAGAGAGATAGAGAGATAGATAGATAGAGAGAGAGGTCCGAACATTCGTTCATAAATTTAGAATACACTGACGGGGAAGAAAGTTCCCCAACTTTTATACAATCGATAAACTGCAAATCTTTTTCATAGAGAGAGAGAGAGAGAGAGAGAGAGAGAGAGATGTGTGTAGACCACTTTCACTTACTTTCGCCCTAATGGACGTTTTTTAGTTTTCCAAACTATATACTAAGTAACGAGTCGCTATTGCTTCGACCTCAAGCGAATATAATTTATTTATTTTTCTTATTGACGCTCGTCTCTTAACGAACATTCACGTAGCGAAGCGATTAAAATTTTTACACCTTCCGTCGTTACATGATCGTCTAAATCAAAAATGAGTCCTTTTCTCCAGAATCACGCATGAGAGGCCATTTAAAGTACATATTTATATATATGTACTGTATGAGGATGTATGTGTGTATGAGGATCTGTTCGTTTGCGTTTTCGCTTTTTGAGCGCTTACCGCTGCAAGTTTGGTAACGAGTGTAATGTTAAGCCCAAAATTCATTCCACCCAATCTTCAATGAAAAGAAACGAAAGTGAACCGCGTAAAAACGCTCTCATTATATAGAGGCACTAAACTGTAACTTCCAGCCAATAGGTAACATTGATCGCAGGCAAAGAAGAGATCCAAGGTTTAACCAATTAATTAACTAGTATATGAATGATGGTAGTGATCGCCAACTGACTATATTCAACAAAATTTTTGCAACTTGTTCGACATGGCGGATGCACTTTATAGTGACGAAATGGTATTAATCTAAGAGTAAACTGACGGTATTTAAGTCCTTCCCAAATACGAAATTTCCTTAGATATAATTAGCAATAGAACTCTTACACTTGCTACCCTGCAGGCCAGTGAGGACCTGCATTGTGAGAAAAGGCAAAATATACGTACATTTGTATTGTTCTGAGACCGGTTATCTTATTACTTTTACAAAAGCGCCTTCGTAAGCCCCACTTGGTAAAACTCAAATGCAGAAAACAATTGGAAGGCAAGATACGGTCGTAATTCCCAATCCACTATATATACTATACAATGTGTACATAAAAAATTATTGTAATAAATTTTGATATCAAAGTATTTCTCTCTTTTATTTATTAATTAGTTAAAGATTTATATCTTTTATTATGAAGTTTTCTTTTTTTTTTTTTTAATTGGCATTTTTTTTTTTTTTTCTTTACAATAAAAATTCTATTAAAAGACCTCTATAGCTCTCGGAACGCTCTCGTTTAGAAGCTAATAAGTATAGTAAGAGCAAAAGTTAAATAATAAACCGCTGAAAATATAACAAATAAAATCGATAACAAATGAATTAGAAAAATAAAAAGGATATATTTGAATAGCATAGTTAGTCAATCAACAAAAACAAGCAAGAGAATAAATAGTCCGGTGATAATTGAAAATTTGTTATTTTATAGTTTATAATTAAATGCTTTTTTACTCTTACGTGAGACTTAGGAAGCATTATTTCAATTAAATTATGTTTTTGCAAAGACATGCTTTAATAATAAACAATTCATAACGTAACTGCACAAAAAAAAATATATAAAATTTTAATAAAATTAATATTGCTATTAACAGTTGCGAACTTTATTTTCTACAATATTGTTTATCTTAATAAAAGTGCACGATTATAATTATAATCGCAAGTATATTTTGTTTGTTTTTTGTTCTGTTGTTGTTGTTGTTGTTGTTGTTGTTGTTGTTGTTGTTGTTGTTATGGTTGTGATTGTGGTTGTTCTTGTTTTTCGTTCGTCCTCTATTGACTAAATTTAACACTAATATTATTAACTCTAGTTTTCATATGCTCTAAAATATCTTGTGAAAATTCTTCGAGTGTCGTGTAACGACTTTTTTGAAAATTAAAAATGTCCGCCAAAAAACCTAATAATTGATCTCTAAAATAATGGCAAATATCTTTAAGGTTTTCATCGGGCCCAAAGAAACCCCACGCCATCAATGGAGATAATTGCTCGGATATAACATAAAAATGTGACATAAAGCCCTCGGGATATTTAAGCATGCGCTTTTTGGCCTTTAAAACTGACCAAACAGCTGTTGTCAAAGCCTTTGGAATGCAAATGCAGATGTCAGGGATATAAAAAAAGAAGAAAATTAATGAGCATATCGTTATGGAAATGTGACTTTGCCAACCATTTTGTCAAATTGTATGGGAAACGTACCGTTTCTTTAAAGCCGTTCGATAAAAAACGATTTTGCACAACTGCTATAACACTGGCTGGCGGTGCATCTAGGTCACGGAAAGAATCCAATATAATAAAATCCAAGCATATATCGTAAAATGTCATCACTTTGACATTTCGCTGTTCAAGTTCTTTTTGTATGTCATCCCAATTGTTGGAATCTTGTATATAATTAATCATATCTTCGTAACCCACCAAAAACTCTTTTGTATCTTTATCGCCCAGACACAAAAGATCAGTAAGAATTTGACGACCTGTATCGATGACCCATTGGCCAATGGCAGGATCCTGTAATGTATAAACATTTAGCTCACATATTACCCGACTTGAAATACATTCAACGTAATTACAAAGATAATATATTCAATGTTCATTTCAAATATCGGACTAAACGAGCGTGAAGTGAATTAATGTAATGAATATAAATGTTCACATCCGGAAAGTCCAACATTTCCAAAACTGTCGAACAGTTTTATTACTCACTTTAAATAGATACTGAAACGCTAACCGTACACAATGCAATTTAGCTAAGTATTCGGTTTCATTAGCGCAATGAACTAATTCTGTATGGGCGGTGCGATAAGGTATGGGCGTCTCCTCGTGGTGTATTATAGCTGTTTGATATAGTGGATACTCATCATATTCGGTGTCAGCAAAACCATCGAATTCTCTCAAGTCCGCCACTTGATCTAGAGCAGAAGCAAAACTTTCAGCTGAATCGAAATTCGGATCCGAAGCCGTTCGGCTAATGGACACCGAACGACGTGATAGTTTATCTTCTTCATTTAGACTTTCTGTAATACCCATATTGCTCCCTTCTATGATTTCCTCAATACTTGGCTCTTCGCGAAATAATACGGAACGCTCGTCAAGAAATAATAAGTCACTCTGTTCTTGAAGTGTGTACGCCATATCTAAAAGGTTTTGTATTTCACGGCAGAACTCCGACTCCTCCGCGGTTGTAAGTAAAGCCGGTACGCCGCCAGGTGAATAATGGGATGCCAACGCATCTTCCCAGAAATTTATAACCGTATCTAAGGCTTCCATACCCATAACACCTAATTGTTGAGCGGTTAACTGAGAGGCATTAACTCCGCCTTGACTCGGTATGACCGATGTTAAAGCTCCCGGTCCAATGGAGCCACTAGCTACAGATAGGCGATCTGATTGTGAATAAGCCACTGTAGAGCCTACAGGACTGCCAGAACGCGCGGAAGCTTTCGAGCCGGCTATCGATATCATGTCATTTGGGCTGCGCATGCTGTTACGTGTACGCCTTCCCGTATACTTCCGCGGCCGACGGGGGGGACGAGGCGGCTTCCGTCTTCGCAAATATCGAGACATAACGCCCAGCAAAGTTACTCCAGCTGCTATAGACATAAGGACAACCTAGTATGTTAATAAAAAATTATTCTAGAATATGGATTCTGTATGAGGGAGAAGACATACCTTTTGCGTCATCGACATACGTACGGGAAACAAACGAATAGCTGGCCATTTTGCCGGCATCAAGCTCTTTAACATTTTGCCTAAATTTTGTATAATGGTAAGTGTCGGTTTTATCTATCTAACAATTGTGCGTTTACCTAGTTATTTATCTATGAATTAAATGCTTATTATATTATAATTCTCTCGATCGCATATTGAAAGAGAAAGTTAATGGTTTTGGTAAATATATCATTTGCGATACTTTAAGGTTAGCTATAAGAATTTAATAAATAATTTTTGAATTCTTGCCCAAGCAGAATTAATCCGGTCTTTTACAATGCAAACAGACGCTTCCGTTCCCTAAATTTGCTTATCATGTGTTTTTGTTTTACTTATGTCATAGAAGTCAGAAAGTTTCGCCGTTCATTTTAATTACTATTTCTAAGATACACAAAAAAGCGACTTAAATTTTACTAATAAGATCATTACAATTTCGTATCCACTTTCACCGTCTAAATGCCTTTTCTCTTTTTACTTTAACAAATATAAAAATCAATTGCATCACAATATAATGCAGAGTTGTTAAGTTTCTTTCTCGTTTCGCAGACTCTTTTAGCTGTGACATCTGTTTGATTTTGTTCCATTCCATTATTACGCTTGTTAAAAAGTTCTGCTAGGCACGTTGCCCGCGCGTAAAAAAGTAAAAGAAGTAACCAAAACTATTGTATGTTATACAGTGGAACACTTCGCAAGCGGTATTCACGCAATCAAAATATTATGTAGCACTTAACGGTGCGAATATGAAACGAATGCAAACGCAATGTTAACAAGAAAGCGAAAGAACTGAAACGAGTACAATTTCTGATTTTTGTGCAAGATGGCGGTGTAAGACTACGCACGGCAAACATATATTTGTGATGTTTGTGATAGAAATACTGGTGTGCGCTTATTGGTGTGTTTGTTTAAGGAATTATATGCATGAAGGTAAGCAATGGAAAATTTACTTTTTGATTTTTTTTTTGTACGATTGTTAAGTTCTAATATTTTGATGTAAACTTTTCTTTGCAAGTGCACTTAATATATTTGCTTAAATATTCAATATTTTTCTACATATCTATCTGATTATTACTGCATTTGTGCCTTTTTATAATGGCATACATGGTATGGGAATTGTGCTAATACAGTTCCGTACAAGCTTATTCAATACATTCAGAAATAACTAAATGACAAGATGGTCCAACATTTTGCTTAAAATTCAAACTAAGAGAGTGTTACGGCCTTTTCTCATTCCTGTTATCAAGAACAGCAGTAATGCTGTTAATAAGCAACCGCTTGACTACTTGTTTTTTCATTCTCATTATTTTTATGGGAAAAATTTCTGTAAGTAGTCAGAAAAATCTGACTAGGATAGGCAAAATTTTTGAACCCTCTCCCTCTCGTGAAAAGATTCTTTCGAATTATCAGCTGAAATGTAATCTTTTAAGCACATGTTCCTTTCAGACAATCAGGAGAGGCATCAACACCATCCCACGGGAAAAATCACGGAGAATTTTCAATATGACCTCATATAAGGATTCTCATGAAAGCTAAGTTTTTGTATGCCATCGAAATCTATTTGGTAATATTTTATGTTTGAAAGTACGTGAAGGACAATTAAATGTTTAACAAAAAAATGAAATTTGCTAACTTTCGACCATGTCAGTAGACGTTTTGGATATTCTCCGGTGTAAGGGCGTTCAGCAGCAGGTTGTCTTAAGATGAAAACAAGTTGTTTAATGCGTTATCAAAAAAATAAATAAATAATTGTATTAGGCAAAAAGGTGTAGGCCATCTAATGATCGGTCTTACCCGATTTTACTTGTGATCAAAATTTTTCCAAACACCTAATAAATGCAACGTCCTAAGGTAAGATGGCAAGAAATTTTAATTTTTACTAAAGAATGGTTAGCAGTGCACATAAATTGATTTTGGTTCTTGCCTTTACTAAAATCTATTTCATAGCGAGATAAAAACAGTAACAAACAAAATGAAATTAAATGAAATGAAAGGAAATGAAATGAAAATATAAAAGAAAGTAAGCCTCACGAAAATGTTAACTAATTCTCGGCGACTTGCACGCATAGCAGACGCATATATAAAGTAGATCATGAAATATGTTTGAAGAGAAAACTTCCTTTTTTATAAAAATCTTTCCTAAGATATATACCTTAGATATAAGGGAAACCATTTAAAGTGAAATATTTCGTATTAATTGCAGACGTCTGTGATGGTTTAACGTGAGTTAACCTATAGGGAAGATGCCCAGTGGCATACGTGTTATTTATGGGTGAAACGGCTCCGTCCAGAGACTGAGACAAGCAGTATAAGCTAGATGTCTCACTACCACTGGAATATCACTGTCCTATTGTAAGGATTAAACTTGTACTACAGTAGGTTGTCTTTTGGGCCCGCTTCCCCAGAAATACGCGCATGAAAAATGTGCTTTCATATAGAAACAAGACATAATTTTTGTGTTCTATAATAAAAATAAGAAATGCGCTAGACAATGTGGTGTAGGGTATTTACCGGTCGGCTTTGACCGACTAAAATGTTTTTACTTATTGAAAATATATACGCGTCGACAGGCCGGCTTCAAGCTCTTAGCTACTAGTACTTTACAGTATTCTACAATCTAACTGGTCCTGCTTCAATTAGTTTGTCTTTCTTCCATAGACGTAGTCTATGAGCAAAGATGTGCTCTTTTATAAAGAAAACAAACTTTGTTCACGTGCACCCTTCTATGAGGAAAATCTGTTGCCAAGCTATAAATAGTCAAGTCTTAAACTCTTTTCAATGTCAATGACCGTTGCCCAGGATTATAGGTGAAAAGAGAAGAAAATATTTAAGTAAATCATTAGTTACTTTTAACGATCCTTTCAAGTTCAACCACTCAGCTGAAGAATCTTAATTTTCGCACACGATATCTCTTTTATGATGAATACCTGCTCACTACTTTTGTTATAATGCAAGGACTAGTCCTTCCCAGTTGATGCAATATATCGCTAATCGGTTTTGCTGTATGGATAGATGGACGGATATATTATTAATATTTCAATCGTTTTTTGAGTAATGAGCGGTTCAAAACGATTTAATGTTGTTGATAGCGTTTGGTAATAAGCGTTTCATCACACCTTAACACCTAATGACGACCCTTCTGGTCGACCCCCAAAACAAAAAATATCATCTTCCTGGCAAAACGATGCAGTCTCGCAAGCGATATACATGGTACGCCTTAATTTGTCCTTGAATTTTTAGTGTTGAGATTTTCAAAATATATTCACTTTTCGTCCTTAGGTATAGGGCTCGAGGTTTAGATATGAGTATTGAACCGTTTAGACGAACGGTGAAAATGAAAAAGGAAGGATTGAAGACCAAGTTGTTTCTTTAGAAAAAGTTCTAAGACCTCACTCATAACTCGGGAGACAGATAAATAAATCGATTTTATTCTTATCACGAATATATATATATACGAATACATATATATACATATATATATATATATATCTTGTACGTTCTCTGACGCTTCATTCTATGCCTATGTGCCTAATATAGTTATCGTTCTCGTTGTGTTGCCGCACAACATGCCTGTTTTTCATATTAAAATTATGTCGAGTATCTATTGACCTATGCGAGGATTTCCTTGAGACCTTGAAAAAGAAGGATTGATAGTAGAACATGCATACGATTGCAGTTAACTTTAAATTAAGTTTTTATTATTATGTAATGCTCTTGTGAGAATAATTTTATACAATCCATGAAAGAAAACTCAATGTTTCTTGATGAGATTGGCTTCGCATCTCAAACTGTGATAGATTTCCTCGTTGGTGTGCTCGTTGGTTAATTCAGTGACAAATTTGACGGCACGATCGTTGAAAAGAATATTCTTTTCATGAGTCTTGTATTCGCCGAAGAGATTGAAGACATCTTCAAATCTGCCATTGTGACCGAACTTTTCAGAAAGAGAGACGAACAAGTGTTTGATGGTATCTTGTTCGACAGGGGTCATGGATTCGCGGATGAAAATGCCAACGGGCAAATAGGCCTCCAAATTGCAAGAGCGCCATTCAGTGACGGCTTTCTTTTCCAAATTGGCGCACAACAATTGCTTGTTTTTCCATTGTTCCAAATCCTTGGCGTTAACGATCATAATGTTCTTTTCGGAGGAAGGAGTAGTTTGGCAGGTGTTGATATTGCGCAATTTGTTTAAGTAAGCGGCAGCTTGATGAGCACGTTCATCTTGGCCGTTATAGTGACTAAGCAAAAAAAAAATTAAAAAAAAAAAAAAATGTTCTTTTAATTGACGACATAGTCCTTCTCACACGGGTACCTTTAATACTTACATAGGCATAGTTTGCAAATTTTGATGAGTCAAAGTAGGTTCCACAACAGCTACATAGACATCATTTTCACCGTAGCTTTCATAAACAACAGGCTTGAGTTTATCATTGCGGGCAACTTTGTAGTTGTTGGCGTGGATGGCAGCTAAATCGGCTTTACCTTCTTTAACAGCAATAACGCAATCTTTCTCTTGGACACATTCCAATTCGGGACGGATGTCGCGAGAATAAGCAGCACGGCGTAAAGTTTCGCATTTATTGTATTCGGTTTCGGTTTGGACGCACATCTTCATCTTTCTAATAGCACTGCCATCGCGTTCAATGACATCTTTGTAGCCGGCACGTTCCAAATATACTTTGGGGTCGACAGCTTCGGGCTTGTTGTGGTAGACACCATCTTCTTTGATCAACAAATGAGCAGCGCTTTCTTTGTTTTGAGCGTGCAAGCCGTTGTCGAAGAATTTCTCTAAACGTTGTTGCAATTTGTGCAATTTTTCTTGACCTTTAACGGCATCGTAATTGGAAACGTAACCAGTCCAGGGACGTTGGGCCCAAGAGCAAGCAGGTCCAGTAATGGGACGTCTGGTACCATCTTCGCACAAATATTCAAATTCGGAAGCATCGCCCTCAGCAGTAGTGCCGGGAGTCATCTGAAAAATTTTAAAACATTGAAGCGAAGGGTTGCATTTTCTATATAAACATTATCATCATTTATCATTCCGTGGGTCGTTTCTGAAAATACGGGTCTTTCGTTTTCAAAATTAATATATCTGTAGATAACTCAAGACCCTGGAAACGAAATGTAATTCCCTAACGATTATTTGAAGCTTTAAGAAGAATTTAGTCCTCTCACGCTGAACTCTGCTTAAAACAGCAAAGGACAAAAAGCACGCAGCTTGGGGGTTGTGAGTACGGATAGCGAAGAATGTTTTTTTTCAATTTTCATTTTAATACTTACACCGAAGTATTTCTTGATGAATTGCACTTTAGTGAAGGCAACATCACCTTTGCCTTTATCCAAACAGCGAATAGCGCCATCATAGCCAGAGAATTTATCGGGATAGTTGCATTGTTCGGGATTTTCACACAAAGCGCACAAGTTGGAGTATTTCTTTTCTATTAAAAAAAAAAAAAAAAATTTATAATAATAAATAAATAAATGAATAAATAAAACGGACGCTCGTTATAAATATTTCGGTTAAGCTTTTCATGTGTTTTCACGAATACATACTCAATAAACGATCAGTTTCATGGTGGGGAGAGTAGGTGCCGACCAAGCAGGATTGAGTGAAGAATTCCGACAAAGCTTTAAGTTCACGTTCGGTGGCGGTAATTTCGGGATCCATAGATACTTTAAGAATATTGCTATTCTTCAATTTAGTGATGGGGATCTAAGGCGGAATTGAAAATGAATTAAACGAATGTTGCCTAAACTTGAAGATTACATACTTTGTAGCCAACGTTGCGACCGTAACCAGTATGGCAGGACTTAGCACCGCGTAAATCCTTCAAACTGTGAATGTTAGAGTTTTTCTTAACTAAGATGATACCTTCGTAACGGAAGTCGGCTAACGTAATAATTTTGAAAAAGAGAACAAAAGAAGAAGAAGAAGAAGATGTCACTTTATACGTTATCGGTTGTATGCAAAAGGTTACTAACCATCTTTGTCATCTTTAGTTCTAATTTCGGAGATGACTCTGAAATCTTCATTTTTGGTGTGATAAGCTACGTACATGTCTTCTGGTTCACTAGCCAAAACGTCGGCTTTACGTTCGTTAATCATATCTAAACAATCAATACGATCTCTACCGGCTACACATTGCATATTAATACCGGCCTCTGAAGGATCCTTCAAGAGGGTTAAACAATCCTCATAATATTTTTGAGGTACACACATACGGTCTATAAACGCAATCAAATCACTAATAATGATGATGATAAGTTTTCATAAATTTACTCACAGATTCTTTCCTCGGCGGCTTGGCTTACAGCCAACACACCCATTACGGCGGCTAGACACAATAATTTTGTTGAAATCATGCTTGCAATCTGTGCGAATTCAATGGCTTGACTGCTAATATTCTTAATGCGATGAGTTTCTTTATATACCTTCTGATCTAGTCTCTAAAGAGAGCGCAAGTTGAACTCAGTTTTTCAATTCTTTTTTTTTTTTTTTTTTTTTTTTTTTTTTTTTTTTTTTTTTTTTTT
>KK502403.1:2780300-2802437 GCA_000688735.1 Glossina austeni
TTTTTTATTTTTTTTTTTTTTTTTTTTTTTTTTTTTTTACTTTTTTTACTTTTTTTACTTTTTTTCACATAAATTATTGTATCAGTATCCATGGGTACGGCGCATTTCTATCTCTATTCGTGAACATGTAAATATAAATATATATATATATATATATATATATATATAGATGTGTGTGTGTGTGTATATAAATTTGTATATATATATATATATGTTGATATAGTTCACTCCAGCAGATCGGGATTTACCCATACAATATAATAATAATAAAAAAAAAAAAAAAAAAAAAAAAATCAATTGCATTTTTTATTGCTACTGTAGGTTTTACGAACTTATTTTTATTTTTTTAATAATTTTTTATACTATTTTTTTTCTGCAAATATTAAAACTTCTGCTTAAAGGGGAAATGAGACAACATAGAGAATCAGTTTTGTTTTCTTCCAAATCTGATGACCTTGAATATTGTTTGATGTTAACGTTCCTTCAAGAGAATGAGACGTGTACGCTTACCTCAAGCATTGTAGAGATACATACGTGCCTGTATATATAAACACCGTGAGTCGTTTGTGCAATTGCAGTTAAATTATAAACTGCATAATGAATTTTAAATTAAATTTCATAAGTTTCCTTTCCTTCTTGCCTTCTTAGCACACTGAGAGCATTTCAATCACTTTCTATGTAAACTTGAGAAATTGCTAACTACAACCAGCATACTTCCTTATTTTTAACGGCTTTCATTATCCTAAATGTCAATGAATAGCAAGTAAATGCCAGATTTCGAAAGTAAAATCTAATTACTTACGAAACTACTTACGAAACAATTTCTATATAAATTATCAAGCGACAAAGTCTAAGTCGATTTTCAAAGATTCCGAATTACAGATAGGCTTTGATATGCAAAAAACTGTTACTCTTCACTTAAATATGACAATTAGGTCAAAGTTGGTTGGATCTTAAGCGAAAACTAAATTAATTTTACAATTTTATAATCATTCCCGAAGTTTGGAGAAAGTATTGATTTTGCATTCCGTTCTGCTTTGTAAGTAGTTTGTTGTTCCGTTTACAAAAACCAGAAATACGCGAGAGAAACGATATGAGACTCGAGGAAAGAGAAGACATTTCGGCCTTAGAAATATGGTAAACAAAATTAATCATGACTGTTCCACTCTTCTCTGGGTCGTACATTCTATGGGCCCTATCGTTAAATCTGATTTCTGAGTTTAGATATACAAAGTTCTGATCAGAGTCCATACGTAGCAAATGTTGTTAAGATCATTTTTAAAAGTTTAGTGCTAGCATTTAGTTAACGTAAAGTTTTATTGGCCGCTAAATATCTCCAGTTGATTAAAGACACCAATGATGTCGATCCCGTCGATCACCAGGTCACTATTTGCGGGTTCAAAGCCCAATGTGGTAGAATTAACTTTAGTCATAGCTACAATGAGTGTTCAGCCCGGTAAAGGCATAACACTAGGTTGCGACCACCCCCCGCCCCCCCATTTCTTTCTTTCTTTCTCTTTTATAACTTGTGTCGACGTCCCCTGAGTGATTCATCATATGAAAATAAAATAAATAAATTAATCCCAATAATCCCATCACAAGATTTATTCCATCGGTTTATTATATAGGGCTTGGACAATTACCGCTTTACCCTTACAACACAAGTACATAATTCATTTGGTCTAAAGGGAGACTAAACTAAATATTGATCCACCTGCAAATGTATATATGGTTTCGCCTATGTCCGCTGTTGCTCTTAACCTCAACAGCAGGTAACAGTAGGCAGCATTTTGTGCATCTTCTTCTATTACATTGTCGAGAACAAAGAAGATGCGGTTTCGAGAAACGGTTAACATGGCTCACCAAGTGGTAGCTACCTTTTACATACATTTCAATAGGGAAAAGCAACAACCAAACGGATTAGCAAGATTGGGGGAGTAGAGTACACGTATACGTAGACTGCATAAAAAATTTTCAATCGATAAAAACTATATATATATATATATATAAATATATATGTATATCATTTTGGAAGAACTGAATTACTAATGCTGAGCTCACCGCAATGCGCTTAATGCACTTAAATCATCAAAGATCGCATTAGAATTTTAATTAGCCGAAATGTCTTGGCGCTTGGAGACTCTACGCGTTTCATATTAAATCGAAATAAAAGATTGAAAGCAGTCTATTTTTTGTTTTTAAAGTGAAGTAGAAGATGAAACTCCGTTCCGCAAGTTATTTAAAAACTTAAAGAAGAAGACAATGCATGCAAGCAACTTATGCATCAAGCATTATATTAAATTAAGTATACCGCCTGGAAAGTGCAAGAAATTTGAAATTGACCGCAGTACGAATTAAGCTCATCTGCTTGAGTTCTTTGCCTTTTTCGTTTCTTGTGTTTATTTTATACCAACATATAATTTATTAAATAAATTTATATTCTGACTCTATCGCGGTCTCTTGTCTCCTGTCTCCTGTCTCCTTTTATTTGTTAATATTATAAGAACTGATTGCGAGGCAAATGCGTTACACGACTTGTTTATGATACGTATCCATAAATTTCAATCAGGTTTTTATCCATTGGCTGCTCAGTAGATTAACTTTAGTTCTCTGTTGTTTGGTTTCTCTTTTTTTCCTTTAGTTTTATTTATCATCATCATAATCATCATCATAATCATCATCATCATCATCATTATCATCATCTATAAGAGGTTTGTGTTGCATGAATTTCTGAAATTCAAAACCGGTTTTCTTTTTTTATCCACTTTCCTGACATAAGGATATACTATTTTTATTAATGCAATTGTAACACGCATTAAAGTAGAGTAGAACGACTGGCTTTGTACAAATCTTTTATAAAGCATGCAATTTTGATTCGATTAAGTTAAGATCTCTTCGCCCCATGGTATCTCTAAAGTTCGTCAATATTGTTTTAGCGGCAAATATATATCTCGAATGTAATTAATCGCGGGAAAAATTAAGTTTTTCATTACAAAAATATTTCCGTTGATTGCTTTTCTCACGAACTATTCGAAAATTCGATCGAGCATTCAGTAAAAGTATACAAGTCTTAGTTCTCTATAGGTAGACGCTTGCTTTACAAGCATTTCCGAAATGAATATAAAATGTAATCGATTTGGGCGGACAATCGACGAAAGTGAGGTTGGGTATCTGAAATTCATCTCAAAGCGTGTATATATAGTTTTCTTAATTTGAATTTTAGCCATTTGTCGTTAGCAATGCATCGAGTAGCTCTCGACGTTATCATGCATGCCCATAATTAACACCTGTCTCGATGTTTGCTTTTATTTATTAATTTATTTATTCAGTTATGTTTTTTTTCTGTTTTTCTGTTTTTCTGTTTTTTTTTCTTTTTTTTTTTTTCATTTTGTTTATTTCAATAATTTGCCGGCCGGTAAAAATTTTTATACTTATCAGAATTTTCGTATAATCTCTTATGCCATTTTTATATACATATTTATAAGCATATTATTATACCAAGAGAGCTCGATTCCTTCGCTTTGTCATTTCGTTAGTAACATTTAATTTTACGAAATTTAAAGATTTCCACATCCGATATTACGAATAGGATGACGATTCAGCCAAGTCTTTCTATCTATCTATATATTGTTGGGATCTCTATACAATAAACACTAAGCTTCGCTAGACCATCCTACTAGAGGTTGCAAGAAGAAGATGCAAACTTTTACATGCATTCTACTTGAACGTTATATAGAATCGACCTGAGTGACCAAGTGATCAAGTATCTCAAGTAGATCAAGGATCTCGGCTACAACAACTCGAAGCGTGGTGAGACAGAGTTTTCAATAACACTGCTTGTGCTTTATGATTTTAGTCTTGGACTTTACTTCTCTGGATAAATTGATTATCGTAATAATAGTAAGAAACTTTATATATTTTTTGTGTCTTGACACAAACCAAGTTGCTATCAAAATTATCCCTCAAGGAGAATCTTTTTAAAGTACTTACAAAATTTCTCGTTCTCGTTCGCCTTCTTCTCAAAGGAAAATTTGTATCAATTGTAACGCTTACTTGTTGCTGAATGAATAGAAGTCCACAGTTGTATGTGAAGAAGTCCACAGTTGTATGCGAGAGAGTTACTAAGGGATCGTATGTGTCGATTGCCCACTGGGGCCATTTTAAGGTTCTTGATATTGAATAAAATCGATCGTAACTGCAATATGTTACGCGACAATAATTTTACCTTGGAAAGATGTCTCAGTCGATAATAAGAGCTCTGTACTTGTTCCAGCTCTCTCTGCTCGTCTGCAGGCTGACAAACAACATCTTCAACTAATGCGTGGCATATTTGTAGTACGTATGATACAAGAAAGAAAAATTGGATTGGCTTTATTTTTCTTTACAGCGAGTCATTGAACGCAACATCTCGCTCTCCATTGTCCGATTGACACGCCCACTATCCATAATAAATATGTTTTTTTTGGAATTAAGTTGGAAGTCGAGGTGCTGGCAAGTCGTCTTAAGATCAAATATAGTGCAGCATTTTCGTAGATTAGTACGGGGAAATTTCGCCAGAAAAGAAATCACTTAATTCAATTATCATTGGCTAGGGGTCGCTATGTCGCCCGATCTGTTCACACTTGCGTTAGGGATTTTCTAAGAAAAAGCAAACATCATAACAATGTATAGTTAAATTTGGAAAATTCTAAGCACTTTAATTACGTAACGAAATGTTGATCAACGTGATGTGTGTGTGCAACTGTACAAATACGTATTTGTAAAATTAAGATGAATGTACGCAAGATAAGGTCTTAATTATTACTTTTTTCGTTCAGCAATTAAAGTTTTCTTGTTTTCGATTATCAATTTCTTCTCTTCTTTCTCTACTGAATTATTCCTAAAAAGAAACAAAAAAAAACAAAAACAAAAAAAAAACAAAAACACACACAAACACGCACACAAAAAGAAAAAAAATATTAAACTTTCTTTGTTTTTTTTTTTCAATCTTTGTTTGTTTTAGAAACAGAGTCACGCAAATTTAATGGCTTCGTGGTTAAGTTATAAATTTTGATGAAGCAGTCATGATTAATACTTGTGAACTTACTTCCAAATATATCATAGAATTTATATATGAAAGAATTGTATCTATGGGATCGTTACGGACTTTCAATTCAAAGGTCGGATTCATTTATCTTAGGAAACCAATTTAAGCGATGGATGTTCTTTGCAAGAACTATTTTTTTTTTTTTTTCTTATTAAATCTTCGCTTTAACACATATATGCATGTGTATGTATATATCTACTCTTCTCGAGAAAATTAAGAAAACGTAATATTCTTTAAATTTTTTTTTTTTTTTTTTTTTTTTTTTTTTTTTTTTTTTTTTATGAAATCTGTCGTAATGAATTTATATGACATTGGAATTTTTAATTATGTCAGTTTAAATTCACGTTCATGAGGAATATGTGTATTGATGTACATATATATACATACATACATATATATATATATATATATATATATATGCAATTACAAAAGAAAATATGGCACGTTTTCATATATATATTAAGTTCAATGTGTCACTATCATCATTCCAAAAAGGTATGAAGGGAAGGAAGCATGCAAGGAAGCTACATATGCCTTGGAATGAATGCTTAGCCAAAGGATTAAAATTAATATTTTCACCTTAGGATCAATACCTGTTGCAGCTCATAAATTATTGGTAACAACATCGTTAAATAGAATGCGTTTTTAAATTTTTTTTGATCTCTTAGGCATCTCTTTCTTTTAGTTCGACCAAAGTCAAAGGATTTATGGAAAGATTTCAATGCTTTCTCGCAATTTTAAGACGAATAAGAGCAGCAACATGAATAGACGGACATGGTTAGATCACGCTGATTAAGAATATATATAGACTTTACATGTGATCTTTGATTACAGAACCGATATACAAGCCTGGTATGTATCAGTTTACTTCAGTCATGGATATGACAAGAAAATATAAGCATACTGAAGTTTTCTTTATAGAGTAGAAAAAAAATGTTTTTTTTTTTTTTTTAAGTTAAGTGCCAGCCAGAGATTTATTGCTGTTGTGGCAAACATAATCTAAAGCGTTTGAAATTTGATTAACATTCATTCTACTGCAGTTGAAGTTAAACTGACCTTTTCATAAATCGTGCTCAGACTTTTCATATATTCAGTTCAAACAACTTTTGTGAGGAAACTCAACCACAGTAAAGTATAGAATGAAGAGTATACTCTTCATAATATTTGTATCTCTCTCTCTCTCTCTCTCTCTCCATCTATGTTTATGGTTTATAATTATGATAATTAAATCCGCTCTAGAACATCGAGAAAGTCGAATGTGATCTTAGTCTTAATCTTTCTACCTTCATTGCATTAGCTTCCGGAGCATAGGTCGTCCATAATTTGATAGTTTTTAAAATAACTCCTTGTGTAATACTCATTTTTCCTACCAAGCTCTTACAAGCTCTTATATTCGTTACAATGACACTTGAAGAGAATGTTTGCCTGCTCTACGGTGAGTATACTACTTAGAGCAAAGTCTTATCTATGGCAGAATACATTTTATTGCGGGCTTATAGGATAAGATACACAACATATTGTAGAAAAGGAAAATATTCGATATTAAAATACTCAGTCTAAGGTTTATATAGTTTCTTCCTTTTCTTATATCACCCATCAAAGGATGGAGTAAACTAGATTGGGCCTTACGTCTCAAGCACTGAGAGCAATAAACATTTCGTAAAAACAAGTAAGAACATTATAGGCAGGCAAGGTCGCCTATTAGATACCCTACAACACTTTGCCTAGTAAAATTATTCACTCGTTTTGATACTATTACGCCAACAATTAGAGAATACTTTCATGCCCAAGGTATACTTTTCATAAGAGTATCCAAAAAGAAGACCCACGTAGTTCAAATGCGGTAAGATTGAGTTCTATGTCAATTTACTGTTATGAATTAATTGTCACCGTAAAATATTAGAAATTACACTTTTTTACTATATAAAGAGTCAGTTTTTGTAGGAAAGGTTATATGAGACAGACTTCAAAAAATTGCCCTAGCCGGTCCAAGTTTTTCATAACAATTTAGAAGACGAAATACTACTACTTAGCCAATGTTGCCGAGAAATTTTGAAAATTGCAATTTTTTGCCGTATAACGATTTTGCAGAATAGGGCGTTATATGGGGAGTGGTCGAAAAAGTGGACCAATTTGAACCATTTTCAATAAGATTGGTCCTTGATCGAAAACACGCCACTGCACCAAATTTCATCGAAATATCTCAAATATTGCGACTTATAGCTTCAACACAAATTTACATGGACCGGCATCAGACGGAGAGACGGGCGGACAGGCTTAGATCAATTCAGATTACGATTCTGAATCGATCGGTGTAATAAAAGGTGGGTCTATCTTAAGCCCTTCTGAATGTTACATACGACCGCACTACCTTAATATACCATGTACCACAAGTGGTGTAGGTGGTGTAGTGATGAAATTGATTGAGATTGGTTCATAGGAGCGTTTCAGCCCAGAAAAGCTAACGCTAGAGGAATTGGATCACATAGGTCTATTTTCATTGAACCCCCATTTGTATAGGCGCTATCATGAAACGCAAACTCTTATATGAATAGAAAATCGAGTCTTCCAATATGCGGGTTTTCATGGAAATTATGGCTTTGAATGAAAATAATGAGTGATTTTTGGTGGCTTAATACCAAAACTAGCGAAATGGTGCAAGATAAGTAATAGTCGGCGTCGCACGATTATTATTGTTATTATTATTATTATTATATAAATTTAGCAACAGAATAAATTCTAAGACTAAAGTCTTCAAGCGCTAACATCTAAGGCTTTCGGCTTAAACGATTATAAGTTTCTTACTTGTTTTCAAATAGCAAATATATGGAAAATGCACTAAATTGGATTAAGTCGGCTTTGAGGTTTTAGACATTGTAATATATTTCAATTTGTTTAATTTGCCTTTAAAAAGCAATTAACGGCATTAATATTTTTTTTTTTTTTGAAAACTTTCATTATATATTTAGATTTTATAAATACAATTTATTTAGTTTAATTTACGAAGTTTAGTACAAAAATAATTATTAGAAATTAAATGCAAATCTGTGATCTTACATTTTTCATGTATGATTACTAAATAAATGCAACGCTGTGTGCAAATATCTGATATGATTTAAAACAGTTGTTCGCCTTTCTGATAGCGATCAGCCGGTTTTTGTTTATATTTATTTTTCACATTTGTTTCTTCAATTGCTGTTCGTCCTATCTTTTCAAGTGCCAACACACTCATTTTTCATTCCCTTTCCATTTTTTTTTTGTATTCTTCCTTAATGTTTAGTATATTTTTCGTTTTTATAAAAAGCATACTTTTCGAGTGAATTTACAGAGCAGAAGAATTGCTAAAAAAGTATTTTCACTTCAACTAGAATGCCTCAAGCTCAAGTAACAGGTGTAATAAATTATATTTACTTTATTAATATCTAATAATAACAGAGTTTATATAATTAATTTTTGAAAAGGAGCATTTTCTCTGCTAGCAAAGAGGCCGCAAAGCATCATTGAAAACCAAATTTATCGACGTCAACGTAGCCTTGAATTAATAAATAGTCTACCCAAAGAGCTACATGACGATAAGAAAAATGAAACTAGTCATAAGGTAGGGGGAATATAATATCTTAAAAATAATTTGAATGGTTATTTTGCATGTTTAATCTACAGACATACGTGGTAATAGTTTTCAGTGAGAAGGCCAAGCTACAACAATGCCAAGATGTTGAAAAGGTTATACAACAATTTAATGTCTTAACTACATTGGAAGTACTTAGGTAAATGGGAAAAATGAATTAACGATATGTATACAATATGTTTGATGATATATATTATTGTACTCTTAGCAAAACTGAAAAGTATTTGTATTTGTCAGCCACTACCGACATCTTATTACGTTTTGCTGACGAGTCGGAACTTATAAAAAAGACTGTAACGGGTAGTATGCAAAAATTTAATTACCATTCGGTAGAAGATTTCCTTTTATCTGGTATGACTGTTAACGATATCGTACGCTATTGCGAAGCTCCCGTCCTCATTAAAGATGCAATTAAGCCTTCGTTATTATCCTATATAAGAAATGGTGTAATAGAAGATCTATTCCCTTTACATGACTATGTAAGTGTGCGTATATTGGCATAAATAGGCAAATTTAAAATAATTTTATTTATAATTTCGACAGGAGTATTTAGAAAAATTCTCATTCAATTGGAGAAGACGATCTTTACCTATTGAAGAGATACGCAATTACTTTGGTTCTAGTATTAGTTTGTATTTCGGCTTCACTTTATTTTATACTAAAGCTTTAGTATTTCCGTCGTTATTTGGTTTAGTGCAATACTATTATTCTTTCAATTTGTCGTTAGTGTCAAGTTTCTACGTTATATGGACTACGGTACTATTGAGGTTTTATTTTTCATTCTTCCGAGAGATTATTTTGAATGTTTGATTTGATTTTTCAGATTTTCTTAGAATTATGGAAACGTAAATGTGCTGGTTATTCTTATCGTTGGGGTACAATCGAAATGACTAGCTTGGATAAGCCACGTACTGCGTATAAAGGTGAACTCAAACCAGATCCCATTACCGGCAAATTAACCCTGCAATATCCTATGCGATACACTTATCTGCAAATGTATTGTATCTCATATCCGGTAGTATTCTTATGTGTAACGGCTGCTGCTTATTTCGCTCTCTATCAATTTCAAATTGAAGCCGAAGTTTTAAATGATTTTGGTGAAGAATCTTGGCTTCTATATGTACCCTGTATTGTGCAGTCAGTGTTAATATCAATTTTCTCATGGGCTTATGAGAAGCTGGCTACTTTCTTAACGGAATTGGAAAATCATCGTACGCGATCGCAATATGATCGCCATCGTGTCAATAAGTTGATGATATTCGAAATTGTTAATAATTTCTTTTCATTGTTTTATATAGCTTTTGTCCTGCACGAGTTAAAACAATTGAGATATCAATTAATGATGCAACTATTAATATTTCAGGTACCTTCAAACCACTCTATTAATAGTGTCGCATAGTTTTTTTTTTTTTGTTTTGTTTTTGTGCTTTGTATTTTTAGTTAGTTTGTATCGCTCAGGAGATGGGCATACCTCTGTTGGCTGTAGTAAAACAAAAATTTGCTAAATTTATGCAAAAAGAGATCGATGAAGCGATAAAACACCAAGTTAGCGATCTTGCACGTTATGAGCAGTGCTTTTTTGAGTCCGGCTTGGACAAATACCAATCCACCTATGAAGACTATTTACAAATGTGTATACAGTTCGGTTATGTGGTATTGTTTGCAGCAGTAGCACCATTCGCGGCTTTAGGTGCTTTAATAAATAATATATTCGCTATGCATATCGATTTATTCAAGGTGATGCTTCATGATTTCAATAAAATTTTATCATATTTGATATCCACCACCAAGCTTTAGCTTTAGGGCTGGGCTAGATTTGTCGATCCGCCGTCAAAAGAACTTTCGATTACAATCGTGAAGATAAAGGTAGGCTGCATTCTTGATTGGCATGCGATTTTGAATCGATTAATTTTGTATGCTGAACTCACAAAAACTAAGATAATTAATTAACTAGAAATTAAATTTGAAAATGCGAATAGCCTGTGCACAATAAGAGATGAAGATATTGGATAAAAATGAACTGAATGAATTTGAAATAAATATTTAAAAAATTATTTATTCCAATTACATTTAAGAAGCTCTGCCATTGTTGCGGTGGTGAATATCGAAGATTCGCTTTAAAGCGGACAAATAATTTGCTTTGCTTTGCCTATTAGCTTTGTAATATATTTAAGCGTCCCTTCGCTCGACGTACGAAAAATATCGGTGCTTGGCAATCAGCATTTGAATTGCTCTCAGTTATGGCTATTTTAAGTAATTGCGGTATCTTGTATTTACAGCCAAATATTAAGTAAGCCTAGATGATTATAATTTGTAAAAATAGTGATTACTTACGTATTTAATTGTTTTTAAGGAATTTCTTTGTTAATTTATTCCCCAATACTTCGGATCTTTCGTTTGTGCTATTCGAACATTTATTATTGGGTTTGAAATTTGTTATACACAAGGCTATACATGAAAGACCTCGCTGGGTGCGTATTGCTCTGCTCAAAGCCGATTACGAATCTAGTCAAGCCTACAAGAATATTAAGTAAGTACATTGCGCTTAAATATGGAGTACAATTTTTATAAATACTTTTACTTGCAGGAAACTTAAAGCTCAAGTTAAAATCGACTAATTGGTTTTGCATTGATTGTGTTTAAAGATAATTCCTATTTTTAATTTAAAACAAAAACAAAAAGAATTATAGAAACTTACTTCCTTTTCGTGATTATATCTAGTTTTCTCTGTATTATTGTTCATATGTCAGTTGATTTTGTTCCCGTTCCTTTTTATGGTCTCAAAAAAGATTTTAATAAATTCTTTTTTAATTTTTTGCTTCTAATTATTTATTTAATTCAGGTCAGTTTTTTTATTGAATATTCAACTTTCTCCCTTATCAAGTTTAGAAAAAAGTTCGAAAAAGCGTTTAAAAGAAATAAGAGAACTGTATCTACACTCACCTTCGAGTGATTTTTGTATAACGACGGATTTAAATCTTCTGATCATCTTCATCATAGTTGTTTTTTTTTTTGCTTTTATTTTACTTAATTTTACTTTAGCTTAGTATAATTTTTTATAATGCTTATAATATTCATTTCTATGTTTATTGTCGCTGTAGTCATTTTTATTATTATTACTATTGCTTCTCATTAGTCAGTATTTCTGTAAACAATTTCAACTAAGAATGCTAGCAAAGTTTTTTCTATCAATAACCTTTGAAATGTTTATAAGATAAATAAGCATCAATACCATGGAGTATACCAGCGACGTAGCCCATGTACTGTTTATAGAAAAGAAAAAAAAAATTAAGTAGATATTAAAACGTATTCCTTCTGTTAACTCAAATAAAAATTCATTTAGAAAAACTTACATATGCTGCTGTCATAGCGGGATAAGCCCAAAAACCGGGCTTTATTAGAAACTGTGGATGTAACCAGACAACACAAGCAAATCCCATATAACTGCACGAGCTAAAGTACATGCTACAAGCCACCGCATTGAAAAGTATTTCCTATTCAACGATCCACACACACGATTTTAATAATTATTTGCTACAAAAGTACTCATCTTTTTACTCACAAACAATGATTGTCGTATCAAACTAAATGATTTCTCTGAAAAGTAATAGCATATTAGTAGTATCATTGTAGTTGTGAAGCAATAAGCTGTCGTTGTCAGGAAACTGGTTAGTGCTTGTCCTATGCTATCGGCTTCCGGTAAACCATATTTGATAAGCAAACTTTCGCAGAGTGTGGCCAACAGCAATTGCAATAGTTTCAAAAGACCCGCTTTGGATGTGGCAAAACCAAAATTGACACAAGTACAAACGCGACAACAACATATCTTGATGCCAAAATTTTGGCCCATAGAGCGCATGCCAAACGAAGACATAATAATAGGTATGTTTTCTTTAAATATTTTCTCCTCGAAGCTTAAGTGAACTTAATCGATGTTAATTTACAACTAAAATCGGGAAACAAAGAATGGATGTAAACATACGTATAAATATGATTTTTCTTTAAATGGAGTCTAAAAATAACTGTGTTTTGTAGAACACACATTCGTGCTACTTGGGGATATTTCAAGTTACATCAAATTTACTCAACGAAGAAGATATTGTGCGTATGACTTGCGTCATAGTTTATTGTGGCTAAGGTAAGATAAAAATAGATCATGTATATGCAAGAAAGTATGTACGAGCATTACAACAATAGCTTGTTCAATACACAGAATAAAGAATGAATTTTTTGTCTATCAAATAGCGGGTAAGCTGCGATTCAATGAAAATGTAATTTTATCGACCGATATCGTCCATCGTCACTTACTCTTCCAAAAAACTATATTGTGGCAATGCGAATATTTACGTTAGGTTGTACTGCGTACATCCGCTTTAAGCGAATCTCTTCCATAGTTCTTACAGCTACGAAATTCCGCTTCAACCATATGTATGTACGAATATATCCTCCGTAAAAACTATGACTGAAAAAATGAAAATTGTTCACGTTATGCTGCGTGCTGCCTTCAAAAATCGCATTTCGATCGCATCTTAAGCCTCGATGTGTGTTATAGACAAGTTTTCCGTTAGAGTTATTTTTTAAAAATTACTTTTCAGGGGCAAAAATTCTTCCTCGTTCTTTTTCGACGATTTTTTGCTCACAACCGTCCTTTTTCCGCACATCTATCAGACCAGGACAGACTGGACAATTTTACACTTTAGGTTAAATACAAAACGTCAAAAACTCTTAATCAATACGAACAACTTCAACACTTCATCCGAGAGTCTTCTTAATTACTTCTTTCTTAGCACAGGCATTGAAAACTTTCAAATAGTTTCCAACCTCGTATCTATTCAGCGGTCATGCCGACTAAGTTACACTGATATGTTTTTGGGTGGAAATGCTTTTAAATGAGCGTAAATATGTATTAATTTCTAAAGACCTCTGTTAAGGTATTACAGAAGCTATAAATGATCACGTAATACATTGGACTATAATTTTTCAGCAAAGAGAGCGAAATTTCAAGGCAAATATTTAAGAAATCTTTGTCGACGGGAGAAAAGTCAAAGATTTCGGTATAAAGTCCGCATCAGAATGCTTTGAAGTGCTAGAAAGTAATAGTTTGGATATTACTCACGCTATGAGAGATTAATACAAGAAAATTAATTTTAGTTGCGACCGAATCTTTTACACCCAACACCGTTATTCTATAAAAGATTGATAAAAAGGAAAAATATAACTTTGCGTACTCCACAATATTGGGTGGGCATGACTGAATTTTTCTCTTTTTGTAGGATAATTTTGTGGAAATTTATTTCGAGTATGTATTGTAGTTTATGAGCGACGAGCAAAAGACACGGAAAGCAAAGGTGCTCACAGGTTTAGTTGTATAGTAACAACGCCCACACGCCTTTGACTTGCTTGGGCAATATTCAAAGTCTTTTGCGAATTTGTAGCCGATATCTTTATTTTTCCGAGCGGGAGAATGTTTATCACAGAGACTATATAGTTAGGCAGACGGACAGATGGACGGACAGACAAACGGACTAACAGTCGGACATGCTTAGGTGTATTCCGAATTTGTAAGTAGACACAATTTATGTCCTATATGGGGTTTTCGAAGCTTGTTTTTGCGCCTTATAAAGGCGTGGTTATTATTCCGAGTCGAGTTAATTGAATTCAGATTTCAAAAATATATTCTGCAAATTCTTCACACTAGCTATTATGAATTATAATATTATAATTATACTTATAATATGAAATTATAATATGAAATTTGACTTAAAAAAGTCAATTGCTTGGACTATCAACAAATTTAGATATAATGGAAAATTATCCTTACTTGTGTAATTTTATATTTTGATTGTTGGAATAAATAAATAAAATATGTAAATAATTCTTATATACAATGGAAAAACTTTTCTCACAAGTTTTATATGCGTTTTTGAGTTTATTGCCCTTGCGCCGTTATTAGTATCAACTAACGGCGGAGATCGCATCATTACGTCTTGCTATTATATAAAATAGTGATAATTGTTTTTCACAGTTCAGCTATTGTTATGTTCATTAATGTAAAATAATGATATATTAGTTTTGTTATTCAGTTTGCACAATTTAAAAATACGAATCGGAAACTCCCTTATATATATATATATATATATATATATATCAGCCTCGGATTTCAAGTCGATTCAACTTTTTGCCCATGCGTGTCTTTTCGAAAACTTTAAAGTAGCAAAGGTCGATGTAACATTTTCAACCCTTAAATGCATATTGTTGCCAAATGTCTACATTGCATTTAATTTAATTTCAAAGTTAAGTGGAATGAGCAATAGTGTGCATTTAAGGTTTAAATCTCGTAAGTTTATTCTTAATTCGGTTCCGTTGCTTCTGAACTTGCTGTCAGATAAACGATTAAAAAATTTCAAATAACTAAAAATGAAACGAAAAATTAACTTACATTACATATATAGGTATTATTTGAGAAAGGAATCTCATACGTTTTTACGTTTCCAAGGATGACTTTCATTAACAAATTGTCGGATGATCGGACAAAGTCTTATATTATTTGTGAATCCATGCTTGAGCGAAGAGCATTTTCACAATTCGTTGTTTATTTCTTTTTGTTTTGATATTTACAAGTGGAAGTTCTCAATTTCTTTTAATTATGTGAAAATTAAAAAAAAAAAAAAAAAGAGGCTTTTTCTACTCTTCAATCAACTTTTCAAACGCTTGTACCAATTACTCAACAAAAAATTTTATTATATTACGTAGTTTAGTGATCATCTTTTTATCGCAATCGCTCACTGATTATTACAAATGAAATATTATAATAACCACTTAAAACTTTCAAACCGTCAGAGTTTAATCGATTTTAAAGTCAAATTATATATAAATATGGCCTGGAGACAATTCTTCGATCAGCTCAATGAAATTTCACTTGAAAATTCTATAATGAACGTCCAATTCACGGTTGTGGACGTACGGTGTGAAGCAAAAACAAGTAAAAAAGTTATATTTGCCGGGGGCCAAATCCCGCATACTCACCACTATGCCTTTCGCATTCTATTCTCCAAGTTCTTTTCTTTAATATCCATATCATTGGTGTAGCGGTGTCTACCGAATTCACTTTAGAGTTAACCCATTTTTAGACGGATAATATATCTTCAGAGAGAGTGTACAAAGTAGTTTTCAATATTCCGTCTTGTTTGCCATATACGATAAATAATGAACAAAGACAATTTAATCGCTTGCGACTTTGTGTGGGCATGGCCGCATTTTTCCATTTTTGCCCATAAAGAGTAGAGTGTTTCGTAAAGTGAATGTGGAAAATTTCAATCGTCTAACTTTTATAATTTTCGAATAACGAGTAAAACAAGTTTTTGTTAAGAAAAACGGAGTTGCGTTCAGTTTATGCTCCACTGCCGGCTTCGGTTCCGATCAATTTGGCCCATTTTAAATACCAATCAAAAGCGTTCACTGTTTTTATCAAATTTAAGATCGATATCTTCATTATTGCGATCAGAAGAGTGCAACAACGAACACCACACATACAGCCAGACGGACAGACATGGCTTAATCACCTCAGAATTTCACGTTGATCAAGGATATCTACACTTTATAGAGTCTCTGAAGTTTCTGTTTGGGTGTTTGGGTGCATACGTTACAGTGGTGGGTATAAAAAGTGTATTGAGACCTTACTCGATTGTTTATCAATTGTAGAAAGAAGATAATAAATAAATGTTATATCAAGATGAGAAAAATAAGAAGGGCCATTGTCCCTAAAGGAGATAATATAAAAATAAATTATAGATATAGTGTTTAAATAAATACAAAAGAATAAATAAATAAATTGAAAAAATTTATTCAAATAAGTTAATGAACAAACTTAAATTAATTTTTAAATGGAAGATCCAGTATATGGGGGGTTCCATTTTCTTATTTCATTGGCTTCATCCAGAGCAGATATTTGCAAGGGACCTACGTGATTGCTCAGTCTGACAAGATATTTTGAGGAAATGGGCTGAATTAAGTTTTTGATGAATGGAAAGTTCAGGTCGTCGTGACTTGAGAGGGTTTTCGATTGATATTTTTGAAGTATTTCAATATTAGAGTGACTCGGTCACCCCCGCATTTGGCGAAGGTTTGAGGCTGCTCTTCTACAAAATGCCTTTATTTTTTGGTTTTTAAGTCCAGTTACTGGCGTTCAGCTTAAATAGGATTTTTCCATGTTAATCTTTGGTTGATATGTAAGCCAAGATATTTCACAAAGATTTCGATAGAGATATTATTGCCATTTAAAAATAATCAAGGATAAGAAGTCTTGTTTGCCTAGTATGTAGTAGGCGTAGATTTTTTAGCATTTGCTTTGATATTCCACGTGTTCAACCAAAGGGGAATTTTGTCGAGAAGAATTTGTAGCGTCATATTAAAGCCTTCACGAAAATGCTGTACCTCCAGTGTACATCGCAGTTGAAACATTATCGGCGATCGGAAAGTTTGAAGTGAACATTGCATAAAGTACTGGACTTAGAACACTTCCCTGGCGAACTCCAGCTTAATTTTTATATGTATTGGATCTATCATTTTCAATTTTAACATAGAAATTTCTCTCCCGTGAATAGGACTTAATTAGCGAATAAATAGTCACGGAAGCTCTCACATGCCGATAACACGAACCCCAAAAAAGTGTTAATTTTTATGGTCGATGGTCGATACAATGAAAGATACAAACTAGACTATTTACATGGGCATCGAAGCGGATGACAACTATTGCCAATCCAGTCCTCAGCAGTAGTCTCTACCTAAGGTGAATAGTGCGATCGTAAGCGCTGATCATTTAGTTGATGGAGCACAAATGATATTTTATTCTTTTCGACTTGCGTTTTTATACAAATTTTTTAAGTTTCTTACAAGAGCTTAACGCTACATACTTGTGTGTTCTTTACAAATGTGTTTATTTAGCGATCGCTTTCATTTAAATAAAATAATTCATAATTTCATCATTTCCTTCAATAATGTATCTCGTACAACATTGCTGCATATAATTTGTTTCTCTGCAAACAGCCATACTGTGATACATTGTTGAGCGGATCATAACTGAATTGAAACAACATATGTTGAGTGTGCTGAGTTTATTGTACTTTTACTTTTACAGTACTTTCTATATAAGTACACCACAGCATCCATTATAATCACCACATCTAACCATCTTTGACGTGTTAGTTTGTTCTTGAAGAGCAGAGGGTGGCAAGAGTTTCTTATAAAAGGCGCGTAAAAACACTACAGTGAACCATGGCCCATCACTAAATATCACCGTACACCGCCCTGCAGTTATTCATATTTTCAAAATTAGGCGTTGCACGGGAAGTGGTCGAAAATGTGGTCTAATCCGAACCATTTTCATTCGTCCTTGATAACAAATTTCAAAAATTTCAATCAAAATATCTCAAAAATTGCGGCCTGTAGGTTGAACACAAGAAAACAGGAAGTACAGACGGACAAACAAGCCTAGGTGAGTTTATCTCAAGTCCGTGTGGGAATTGCATACATCTGCATAAATTTAATATACAGTTGCACCACAATTGGTGTAGGGTAAAAAGAGAAGAACATTTTGGATGATACTCTAAGAATCACTTCCAGATTTATTTGTGGCTGTCAAAATCCAAAAATAGAACAGCTGGTTCTTCTGCTTGATAGACTAACAAACAAATCAAATAATTTTTTTATATTTCGAATAAAAAAGGGAAATTTTTTCCTTCAACAATTTGGCAAAATATTTTTTGAATTGACGCATAAGCCTTCCTTGGCGTCTTAGTCCAGGTAATCTCGGCAAAGCAAAAAAAAAAAAAAAGACTAACTATTGATGAGATAGTAACTCACTTTTCGCTAAGGTTAGGTAGGTTAGTTATTAAAGAAAGGTTAAGGTTAGCTAATTGGTATTTAATATCAAGAAAGTTTAAGGTTAGCTAGGTTAGGTATTAAAGAAAGGTTAAGTTAGCTAGTTGGTATTAAAGAAAGATTAAGGTTAGCTAGGTTAGTTATTAAAGAAAGGTTAAGGTTACCTAACTGGTATTAAAGAAAGGTTAAGGTTAGATAACTGGTATTAAAGAAAGGTTAAGGTTAGCTAGGTTAGGTATTAAAGAAGTTCGCAAATTTGTTGAGAAGGAAATGGATCTTTCCTGACTGAGAGAGAGAATCGACCGCCGTTTAAAGAGTTTGAAGTAAGTTAGTTTTCAGTGCACTTTTAAAAATTGATGAACCTGACAATTGTAATATTCCTTGAGACGATATATTTATTTACGCCCTTTCGTGTTTGCGTGCGTTTAGCTTGACGCCACAATGATGATAAGGATTCTCCTAACAACTTCTATACATTGATTACTTATGTTCCGATGCAAACTGAAAATCCAATGATGATTACGATTACTATGAGGATCTAATGTAATAAACACGAAAAGGCTTTAAACGAAAGATTTTTGCCAATGCTTTGTGCCGTCTTTCTATGGCTTAATCGGTTTTTTTGTTCTAGTCCAATAAGAAGAATTGCTATGCTTTGCTTAAGTCGCTATTGTTTTTAGTTTATCTAATTATTTTGTTGTCAATTTACAGCTGTTTTCTCTAAGAAATGCAACTCTAAAAAACCAATACTAAAGCTCTTTAACCTTCGCATCATTTGACAATGCTATCGCGTACGTGAAAGAAAATCGCATACGTCGAAAAACGAAAAATTGAGCTAACTTCCAGATACATGATTACCCTCCAAATTTTGGCGTTGTAATGCAGAAAGTTTTGAATGTTAAATCTGGTAACGAATGAATGGAAATGAATAGATATGCAAAGTTTGAAATGATGATAACTGTCGTTGAAATGGCGAAATTATTGGAATTTACGAGTTCGTGTATTTTGTTGATTTCGAAATAAGGAAATAAAATGGATGTCGAAAAATTTCGGGAAATATTTGTAAATTATTGCACTGAGAATATCGGTTACTCTGGTTTATTTAGTTTAATAATACGAATCGGTTTAGCAACTTTTTATTTAACCGTTGCGGTAAGGAAATATATTGACGATTGGTAAAATTCGAATGGAAAGGTTTGGAAACATTATGTTTATAGCATATAGAGCAGGATGTGTTCCGAATGATTTACAACCAACGCGAACTGATTTGCATTAAGTTCTTTGAGAATTCGCAGGTGATTGAAGAAATCCTTGTATATGGCTCAGTTACTATGGTTTCGGATTATTTTATGGGTGCACTCGGTCTATTTCCTCTCTATCGTCTATATAATGATCCTTTTGTAAGTATATTACAATTTGTTTTTTTTTTTTTTCGTAAATTTTTAATTAATTTATTTTTTCTTTTACATCACTCAGTGCATCGGTTATAATATATTTATGTCGGCAATTCTGTTGAGAAGCGGTATATACGCAAAAATTTACGTTCAAGACTGTGGTTTACCATATTTACGGGTAATTATTGATGCATCCGATTTGCTAATAGCATTGGGTGCGCTGCATTTAATACCATGCTTGGGCACATTTGCCCTTTTGCGTAAAGGCGAGCATGTCATTTGGTTAAATCGTTTGCTACGCTGTTTTATGGTGCCGCCCAAAGAGGGATTCTGGTGGACTTTGCCAAGTAAAAGTTATTGGTTTACACCGCCTTCGAATGAAATTATCAAAGTCACTATAATCGGTAAAGCGCAGAAATCGCTATAGCGTATCTCGCATACTTTCAGTAGATTTGCAGTAGTTGTAGTATGCATTAAAACGCTTACGAAATTGAGCGATGAACGCAATGTCAAATCTCAATAAAATTTCATGAACGATAAGAAAAAATATTTTTATTATCGAAAGATCGTAGCACACAAAGAACAGATGACTTCATCTTATGCTAGTGCAAAGCGCTGAATCTATTAGTGCATCTAGCGAAAAAGCTCTGGATATTCGACATTCATGGTCACTAATATGTTGGCGAATTAATTATTGATTTCCTCCAGTATGAAGCGGACAATTTACTGAATAATTTGCATTTACAGTAATTTTTATATTCGCTGAATTTACCCAAGTTGGGGACAAGGCTGACTATGAGTTGCGAGGAAAAGAATGCTCAGCACAAATACGCCTGCAAAGCCTTACAAAAGCAAGGATATGGAAAATAGCTGTGTCCTTGTCCCTTCCCCAAGGAGATGATAGTTACGCATGTAGATAGAACCGTTGCACGCTCGAGTAGGAGGACTCTGAAGTGAGCGTATGTACGCATTGATCATTGCATTACGAATGTGGATCTGTAGCGGGAAACTAAGGTCTTATATGCAAATTTCTTGCATACTCAAATCTAATACAAAAGCATTACTGACCCAATTATACACAAATTCAGAAATGCAATTTCACAGAAGTCATGTGAAGTGCATCGTGTCAAGTGAGTGAGAGATTGCTTATCAAAAAGCTGTCTTGAACGCTTAGCGTTAATCACGTATTGTGATTTGAAAAATGCTTTTGAATAACTTATCAAATATCAATTATTGAAATTAAATGGTTCACATGTGGTGGTTGTGCTTGTGCTTGTGCTTGTGCTTGTGCTTGTGCTTTGGGATATTGTCAAATCCGTTGGCTCGTATGACTTTATTTACTATTTTATTTATTGCGATAGGTTAGTACGTTTTGACGTTTATTTTTTATATATATTTACATTCTTGTATGTGTATTACGCTTACGTACACTACAGCGTACGAGATTTTAAAAAGTTTCTTTTTTTAATATTTTAAAATTTTCTTCTTCTTACACCTATCAAAGATCTTATAACAAATATATAATATTTTTGCTGAAGATCGTATGTTCTTTTGCTCGATAGCGCGCTTAGCATTATTATTATGATTATATTATAATTATTCTCGGACTAGTGAAATAAATGCTTACATGCTTGAAAAGAAAGAAAAATTGATCGCTAACGAGCAACATAGGCTAAGGGCTTTATTTCGGAAAAGAAAATTACATGTTAAGGTTAAAAAAAAATGTAATAAAGTAAAGTATTAACGATTTCAGTCTGGCCATAGGGCAGTGGTTTCCAACCTTTTTGTACTGGCGTCCTCCTTTTTAAAAAAAAAATTAATGCGCCCCCCTTTAAGAAACAAAAAAAGAAAAACCCGAAACAATCAGATGCTTCTGTTTACTGAAGTTTGGCGCGAGTAAGCACGAGAATAACCGGGATGTTGCAAGTGCTTATCTTTTGATTCCACGCCCCACCGGTACTCGGCTCCAAACGCGAAAGCGGGATATTTCGATTCGAAGAAGAGTATGAATTAGATTTAGGATGGGGGGCGCACCCCACAAGTTGGAAACAACTGAATTAATGGGTGAGATATTTGCCTTTACACATCTGTTGAAGGAAGACTATATAGGTAGAAATAGGTAAAACTGACCAAATGAATGAACGGAATGG
>KK502403.1:2811625-2867699 GCA_000688735.1 Glossina austeni
TTGGGGACTTTCCCTTCGGAGAAAATTTGCGAAAATTCGTTTTTTTTTTTTTTTTTTTCTTAAAGACATGGCCTTTACCCAATGACTCGATTGGATGTTGCACGAATAGAAAAGAATCTGTATATGTGTCGAAATGCAACTCGCGTGTAATTTAAATTAAATAAAAATATTTTATGCCTATAAGGAGCAAACCCGATAATAATCGGGTTTTAAAATGATTTCTCTTTTTAGACTATTGGTTACAATATTTTAGCCGGAATGATAGCACATTCGTCTTTATCAAAAGTGACGTTGATTGAAGACTGCGGCAACGAGGCTATGCAAGTACTCTTATTTCAGCCGGCGGCTACTGTGTCGCTTGTCGGTACACTTCATTATGCCAACGCTTTCGTAAGTGTCGTATTTCTGGCGAGAGTTGAGAGGTAAGTTTTACATTTATATTAGGATTACCCAACAAGATGATCAAGGCCAAACAGACTTAGGGATTAGAACTTGGGGTTGCAAACTCTTTTACACTCTATAAGGAAGAAGATAAGAACTTGCGACTATGTTGCTGTCCTGTCCTCTTCCTATCTTGCGGAGATTTCTGTAAATTTCAAAATTTAATTAAGTGCTTTACACACGCAAATAGAGCCACACACACACATCCACACACACAAAGTTATTCTGTTTGCAAAATTCCACAATACATCAAAGCTCTTCTACAGATCCCTTTAAGATTGTTTTCCTCTCGTTTTAGCCCCGTTCAGCTATTCGCTCGTCATTTGTTTAAACAAATGACTTCAGAGTCATTTATCAATTTAGGATAAATGAAAATTTGCACTTGGCACATATATTCATAATAAATGACATGAAGAGGAAAGAGAATTTCAAAGGGTTTTTCCTGATAACCAAGAAAAACTATGGCAGATATTGACTTTATTTTGGGTGCAAGTGTCTATGTATGGAATTCATGGTTTGCTTACTAACCTAACTTGCAGCAATGAAATCTGTAATGCTGTCGATTTAATCAAAAATAGAAAGAAAAATCCTTATTCCCATTTTCAGTTAGAAAACTTCCACATTTCTAAACAAATGCAAAAGAAAAAAGATTGCTTTTGCTCTCTTCTTCAACTGCCTTTAAAGAGCAGAGGGACAAAAGGACAAAAAAGGAAAACTCACTTGAAGCAAATAGACGGAAATTTTATCATATATGGCTTAGAGCTAAATTGACGAGTCTCTCTTCCCAAAGGGTTTGGTAGTTATTTTCACGCCGAAGTTTGCTTAAAGGTTTTCCGCTAATGAAAGTATTTTTGAATTCTTCAACACAATATTGCGGAGACATTCTCAGCTTTAATCGATGAAATTAAATAAAACCTAAACGTATCAAATTGTAGTCTTTTCGCTCGATTTGTGTGACTTTAAGAACATCGCAAAACAAAAAGGGCTAACCGACGATTGGACGGATTCGACTGAGTTTACTGAAAAGAAAAAATTCGTATATTTGGTCGGAAGTTCGATTTGCATTTCTCGACAAATACGAACGAACTATTGGGCGAACATTTCCGCCCGGCTTCCCACACACAAATCTCCTTTATTTTTACATTAAAATTATTAATCATTTTGTAGTTATTTATATGAATATGTTTTTAGTAATAATTTAATGTTTATTTTATAATACATTCTTCGGTTCTTGCAGAAGTTTTTATATCATGCGGACTTCGAGTTCTAATCCAAATTTAGCCCTTCCTTACTAATAAAGAGCGCGACATGAATAAATTGCAGAGAAAACGATTTGCCCGATGAACAGCATTGTTTCCCTACACGTATTCAATGCGATTCCAAAACTCATATTATTCTGTTGTCATTATTGGCTTTGCTGTTGACTGTTTAATGCTAATTAAAAAATTGGTAAATAAATTTCTTTAAAAGATGTAAACGATTTTCTCATAACATTGACGAATGACGGGTTATACAAGAATCTAAATGTTTGTATGTTTTGTGCACACAACACCGATGATTAGATGTATAACTATATCCTCTACTGGATATGCTCTTGAACAGCCTAAATAGCAAAGTTGATCCGTTGATTTCTTTCAGTCCTCATGATTATCTTAAGATTGCAACTCTGACTTCAAATCTTTATTTCTCTCTTTTATTTATCTTCGTTTTCGTTTCCACTCTCAAGTCAAGTAAAATTTAAAGTTCCGTAGGGTTTATTAAGCAACTGTAAAGCCATAGGCTTCTGTTACCTGGGCCAAAAAGAAACTATAACATAAGTGAGTATGCAAGTCAGCTCGATGGCTGCTAATGTAATCATCTCGCTCTATAAACTCCGTAATCATCAATTCCTACCAATGAGTTTAGCAGTGCAATCATTCATTCTTTTGCTTTTCTACACATATTCAAAGAATCATGGAAGAAGTTCAGACTCACTTGTAAGTTATTCGAATATCTAGCAACACGAACAGTGAAAGGTCGTTCGGCTATCGAGCTGAACATACGTGGTATCGATACGAGCAGGTCTCTATTCGGTATAGAGAAACGCAGTCGTTCGCTTAAAATGCTTAGGGGTCGAGTTTGAATGATTTTGTATAGGTAGAGATAAGTAACCCGAATTTTAGATAACCGGGAAGGGAGAATTTGGTCTCTAAGTTTTACGTTATAAACAAAATGTTTTACACGGTTAACAATACTTTGTAGCCTAACTGAGTTATACCCCGGGTAACTATTAAAGACAAAGCAATACAATACAGTTGATGGATCCGATATCATGGCTGCAAACATAAGCAATGTACGAGATATAGATATCCACCGTGCCTCGAAATTTTTTTTTTATATAGCCGACTACTCAAGAGACGCCCGCCTGTATGTATATTATGGTCAAAAGTCAAAAGCGTTGGGCAGAGAAGAAAATAGGGAATGGATGCAGGCTGAGAGGCGTTTAATCATGTCGGTTGGAAAGTGTTACAGATTTTCAGAAAGAGTTTGCAGATTTTCCAGCCTTGGCTATGTCGGGTGCTATAGTTTTCAAGATATGACTAAAGTTGGAAAAGCTTCTTTTGTATTTCTTTTGTGTTCTTGAGAAGTCACATCACTGTGGATTTTACGGGAAACCAATATTTACATCCACCATCGAAAGATGAGAGTATATCTGCTTCGTCAAAACGCATGGAACACCCAATAAGAAGCTTCGGAAATCCTGTAAAGTATATACATATTCTTGTTTAGGTAAAAATTCTGAAGCCATCTCAACATGTCCCGCTGTCCGTTCATCTGATTTGACCATTTTCAAATTTGGCAAAAATATTGGCAGATCTTGCAATGCAAACATCATCATAAAAATTGGGTCTTTTTATATTCTATAGCGCTTGAAGTACAGCGTACATTGAGTTTGCGCGGATATATGTGACAACCGGAAGGGCTTAAGATAGACGCGTCTTTTCTTATATAGATCGATTTAAAAAATGATTATGAGCCTGTCTGTCTGTCCGTCTGTTTATTTGGTTCAAGCTACAGATCGCAATTTTTGAGATATTTTGAGAAAGTTTTGTACATCTCGACTCGCTTTGATATAAGGACGAAAATTATTTAAAATGGTTCGGCTCAGGCCATTTTTCAACCACTCTCCATATAAAGCCTTATTTTAAGAAGTCGTTATATGGAGAAAATTTGCAATTTTTAAAATTTTTTTCGTCAAAACTCACTGTATAATAATATTTCGATATTTTAAATTGATATGAAAAATTTGGAAAACTTTTCAATATTTTATGATGAAAATTGGTTCATACAACAATAAATTGGCGAAGAAATAATCGCCAATAATTCTTTTATCTGTAAAAGCCAGTATTTTCTTACATGGTTACTATATATATATACTTCTCAGGGTATTCAATGATAAATCTAAGAAATGGGGCGTGATCGTACAGTAGAGTACATACTTGATGTCGAAATTTTTGGCAATTGACGATGTTGTCAACCATTGATCGTCGTAAAGCGCAAATCTATTCACATAGCTTCAAGGAGGACAATTATCTTGGCTAAGTGCATGTAGGACGAAATTGTCACTGCTTTGCTATTTTTCCAAGACTCCAGTTTTGTACGATATTCACTAGAAGTTGTACTATACTATAATACTACTATACTTATGGAATTTTTGGAGCTTTTCATGCTATTCCCTTGAATACAATGTTGTTTCGATACCAATGCCTATTTTTAAATCAAATATTCCGAATTCTGTCACAGATAATTTTCAAATCATTTTGGAAAAGGAAGGCTTTGTGATTGCATTTAATTTTATTAACATTAAATTTTTATATAAAGCCATATAAGTAAAGGAAACAAAAGAAAAATTAAATCATGCCTTCATTATGGCCTGTGTTGCCGAACCCGATAATGAAAGCAATAAGTTTGGGATTATTTGCCGGATGTGTGGTAAATTAAATTAAATTTCTTGTAGTTAATTTCCCATAATAAATATATTCTTCCATAGTTTCTAGAATTATCCGATCATTGGGCTCTAGAGGGAGTTTACGATGCTCATTGTATCGCCGGCTATGAAGTAACCAATGAAGTTGGTCATCATTTATCATTGCTATGGGCTGTTCTCATACCAGATTGTGTGTATGTGTTCGTTATTGCGTGCGCTATGGCTTTCCCGGATTGTAACTTCGGTGCGGATCCTACAGTAAGTATAGGTTATCTTCATATTTAGTGCTTTTCAGAACCAACCAAAAATCGAATAAGACTTTCCCCGCAAACAGAACGCACACAAAGTTCAAAATTCCTAGATTTGGTGATCGAATTGTAACTATAATTAATTAACTATAACTATAACTATATTGGGACATAATCCAAGGATTAAATATCTCAGGACTGGTGATGCGAGCAAGACGGGGGAAAAACAAACACATTTTTAACAATGAAACTTAATTGAGGGGAGGTACATACTTCTGGTACAAAAAAAAAAAAAAAAAAAAAAAACACCCTACACTAATATAAAATAATAAAACATGAAGAGTGGGCAGCGTTACATGCTACTAAGAGAATTTTCGAGCTGCAAGCGGGCTTGCTTACTATATGATCCGGTTTTATTGATCAAGCACACGTACCAAGAGGTTGGCACCTCTTCGATCTCTTTGAATTATAAATTGCAACGAAATGTCATTTCATACCACAATATCGACAAAAATGATAGGAAATGTTATAAAAAATTCATTATTTAGGAATGAAGGTGAAAATAAGTCTTTTTACTTCTTCACTTGGTGACATCCACACCTCATTGCAAACATTTTCAAAATAAAATAATTACTTTGTATTTACGGTGACATTTTAGACAATTGGTTATAATGTTATTGCTGGCTTGGTAATGGAATCCTCTTTAGCGAAAGTATCACAAATTAAAAGTTGCGGCAACGCTGCTATGGATGTTATTCTAACTGCGCCTGCAGCGTATGGGTCCATCGCTGGCACACTTCATTTCGCGAACGCATTTGTATGCTTCTTATTCCTTGCCAGAGTTGAAAGGTAAGTTAAGTTATATTAGGGCAACAATTATTGCTACTAATAGAGATTAACTCTAGAGCATCCTTTCCTTTGCTAACACTAAGGAAATATTTCTGTTTTGTTTTGCAGAAAATTCTTCTTGCAAAGCAATCCACTTTCAAATCCAGACATGACCATCCACACTTAATTAAATGCTTAAAAGAAGGCAGAAAGAAGAAGAAGAAGAAGAAAAATGAGAATTTTTCGGTCATGGAAATAAAATGAACACATTTGTGTGATTTTAATTCCAAGTATTCCATCATCATCATCATCATCATCATTATTTCCACGATTTGAATTTAATTGCCATTTATATTTTGTTTTTGTTTTTGTTTTTGTTGTTTTTTTTTCTTCTTTTGTTCACTAAACTAACTTGTCATACTCGTCATTATTATGTATTATTATGTATTTTAATACATGAGTGCAAATTTAAATCGTTTTTATATATCGTTACAGGGCTGTTGTTTGTTTGTTGATGTTTACATTAAGTAAATTTTGCAAACAAAAAAAAAGAAAAAAAAAAAGAAGAAAATTGAGAAAAATCTTTCAATCCTGATCCTGATCATTGCGCTTATTTTTAAGTTGCATTAGAATTATTATCGATTCACTTTAGTCGCTTTAAGTGACCCCCGAAATTTTTTCAGTCTCTTTATCTTTCACATGCTAATTGAAAGAAATTTCAAATGTGTGCAAGGTTTACATGTATGTATGGAAATGAGATGAACAAGTAAATGCTTGATAAGTCATTTTGTTGACTCGCAACAATATGCGTTCAACAGCTAGAGAGCTAGAGAGAGAGAGAGCGAGAGAGAGAGAGTTTCGGCAATTTATGCAAATATATGTAAACTTTTTAAAACACTAGTCACTTGGAAATTTTTCAACAATCAATTCAGGCAACTATCAGAACTGTTTTTTTTATTTCCCTTAACTTCCGCTTTGTTAATTGAATGCAATTAAACCCAAAATTTGTTTTTTTTTCCTTTTTTCGATTTTAAAATAATTTACATAAATAGTCAGCACTTAGTTGTTTTTATTGTCGATTAGTAAGTGAGTGATTTTATTTATTTGTTTATTTGATTACTCATTACTATTATTTTGAGGAACAGTACTGGATATCAAAATCAGAAGAACAAATACAAACTTATTTCTATTCTTCGGTAATTTATGTAAAAATAGATTTCAAATTATTTCACACAAATAGCGATCCATACCGTCAAGAACACACTTTCTAAGCTCAACCTATCGCTGGCATGTCTGCATATGTATATATGTTTGGTGCTTGCATGTATCCTGATCGTCTTTTTACTTGGAAAGAACATTTGTTGGGAAACATGGGCACAATATGTAAAATAGTAACGAAAATATTTTCCATTATTTTCTACAACTTTTTTGCAGCTCTATGGCAACATAACGATATCGTATCGAAATTGTTTTGCTAGCGATGCAATCATCAATTCAGTTTTCCGCTTCTTCGGCATTTCGCGTAGCAGCCAAGCTATGCTGCATCGATCCGAACAAGTGGTAAACAGAAAGCGTTACAACTGCTGAGTGCGCTGAATGCAGCCGAATTTCCCATGCGAGCTGCAACATTATATTCTTGACAACTCTTGTAAGGTGGGGCCGAGCGTTGTCATGCAAGAAGATTACTTTGTATGTGTTCGTAGCTATTGCTCAATACATCGTTCAATGTGTTCATCATACTCCACAGCAAAACTTTATGGCCATGAATGTTCCGCTCGGGATCGCTCTTCTGGAGTAACCCATGACTTTTTGCGAACTTTTTGTTGAAACGGTTTAAAACGGCATTTTCAGTCAACTCGTCTAGCAACCGTTCTCGCTCCTTTTGAACCTCTCTTATCGCATGTACACGTCTACACACACAGTTCATTCATCAAGTGCTAAACTGTTCGGAAGTTCTTTAAGAGCTTGAACTGGCTTTTCGTCCAATAATTTTGTCCAGTTCATTGCCTTCGCACTTTTTTAGTTCCCCAGGCCAGTTTCTTTGTCATTGACCTCACAATCCCCGCTCTTAAACTATTGAAAGTAAAAACGGCAATTGAGATACGATGAGCAGCATCACCATAAACTTTTCGTGTTCATGAATAGATATCACTGATCAAAATACATACAAGCATCTGTCACTCGGTCTAAAGCTAGTTCCTTACGACTTCTGCTGGGATATATGCACGTCAAAAAAAAAAAAGATTTACACCAAGATCCGTGGATCAACTTATGTTTCAGCAATAGATACGCATATTATAAAACCGTCAATAGTTTACTGTGTACTGGTGTATCCAACAAGAGAGAAGAAACGATTTCTTTTTAAGAACTACTACAACTAAACAACTAAACAAAAAAAAAAACCACAAGCCGCAAAACTACGTGCAAAAGTCATTATTGCGGAACACGAATTTATATATGTATTGATCATTATATAGCAAATATAAATATATAATAAATTTATAGATTGACTCGTAATGAAGAAAGAAAATTTTCCTTATTTACTAAATCACTGCGACTAAAATCAGCCTCGTCTGAAGAGATGAGATGTTTCTCAAAAAACATGCCACGAATGGTTTCGATAATTTCCGAATAGCAAACTTTGATAAACACAACAAATAAAGACAATAATTTTTTACATTTAAAATATGGTTTGAGTGTCAAGGAGTAATTATTTCAAATTTATTGAAGAACCCTATAGGCATACAAATATATATATATTTGACTTTTCGAGAAAGCAAATCGCCAAAAAATATCTGACAAATCATTTACTCATTAAACCGCGTGCTCCTTGTGACGCAAAGGTATATTAAATTTGTGCGGATGTATGTAATACCCAGAAGGACTTGGGATAGACAAATTTTTCATTATACCGATCGATTCCAAATCACTATCTCTATCGATTTAAGCTTGTCCGTCCGTCTGTCTTTGTTTATAACATAGACATCGCAAATTTTACGATAATTTTTTTGTGAAATTTGTTACACCGTCTTGTCCTGAACCACAATCGAATGTTCTTGGAAATGTTTTGGATCGGACCGCTTTTCCATTTGCTTCCCCTATAACACCATATACATGAATAAATATATTAAGCGATATTATTTTAAAAAAAATTTAATGGTGAGTTGTGAGCCAATACTGGTAGGAATAATTATGCCAATCCGTTAAAAATGCGCTCCCGAAAGGTAATACGAAAAGCATATATTTTTCGTAATTAGATTGAGATTCTATGTTGATTTAGTCTACCTGTCGGCTTACCTACCTGTCGGCTTACCTACTTGTCCCACTAATATGGATGGATTTAAATCCACAGAAATACTTGCACATCATATTAAAATCTTTCATTTATTATAATGTACGTCCAGTTATAATGTACGTACGTTGATCATATTTGAGAATATGTATGCAAAACTGTAAGCATTAAAAAATAAAACAAATAAAAAATCAACAATGAAATCCATATTCGTATCATTTTGTTCGCTGAAATTTTGGCATTTTTGAAAATTATGATGTATTTCGTCCGACTGTCCTTAAGAAAGAGTCCATTTTTCATACATTAGTCTGAGTTACTTGTGCCATTACTGTCCCCTACTATAACGTAAGGCTCGAAATGAATATGACTTTGTTTTGCTTGCTTGATGACGATGAATATCAAAGATATATATCAATAAATATTATCGGCATTATAACAACATTATAAGCAATTGTTTTCAATTACACAATTTTTGTTATCATGTTTTTAGGTCGCTGTTTAAGCAATAGTTACATGAATCCGTTTTGTTAATTTTAACGCTTCAATGGCTTAACCAACACCATAAGCTTTGCAAAATTATAATGCATTTCGTAATAGTAGAAACGCAAAAAATAAAATAACTAAATAAATAATTTAAAAAAAAAAAAAAAAATAACTTATTGTTGTTGTTGTGTACCTCTACACCCCCCTTGTGGCGCTGAGTATATTAAGTTAGTGAGCACGTACGTAACACGCAGCAGAAAAGGGAAAGAACGAACTGCTAAAATGCGGAAGTTGTGGTCACACACACTCATGGTTTGCGCACAAGTGAGAGAGAGACAGCTTCGCAATGACAAGCAATTATTCACTCGTTTTAAATTAAACTATGAAGAAATACTATACACAGCAAGTGCAAGGAAATAAAGTACAATCCATGGTATATGCCGCCCCGCGAGCACCAGGACTTGAACCTGGGTCGATGATTGATTGGCTGCACGCCGACCAACTTAGGCACTGGCACACAACAGCACAGATCTAGCTGAGCTCAATTCATCTTTAGATGCTACGAAGTTAATGCAAGGAAAGACGATATAGTTTTAAAAGGCGATACGCGTTCAAAACAACTTCACTTTAGAATTAAAAATTGTTATCATTTCTTAATAGTTCTGCTATCGCAATACACGGTCTAATAAAAAACAAAAATTCTTTATGTCTTATGTAATTTAAAAAGAAAGCAAAATGGAAGTAGGATTCGAACCCGCGCTACAACTGAGTTTGGAAATCTGTTAGAATTTTAAAGCGAACAAAATGGCGTCTGATCAGCAAGAGGAGAAAAGAAGTTGATGGTCGACAACTATGGCATCAAATGGGATGACCAATGTGTTAGTCGTCAACGAGGCCGCGGCCTACCACGAACTAATAGAGATGCGATTTTCATTATGGGGCAACTGACGTCGAAACTTGATCGCACCAAAATCACATTCAAAAAAAAGTTGTAGATAAATTGAGAAGATGCATAGGGGACAGACAGAAGACACAACTATTCCATGTATTATGAAGGAAGGAAAGCGTATTATTATTAATATTTGCATTTAAAATAGAACCGTTTGTTCCCTAGACATGGGCTTATCGTTCGTTGCGCGTACTCAAACATACAAGAAGCAAATGATTGTTAATAAAAAGAAAAAAAAGTCGATGCGAAATTTATTAAAGAAATTTATTAAAGCAGTAAACAAAAGTTTGATGAAAGCAGTATATAGTTCCAGTTTTTTTTTTTTTTTGATCATTTACATAAAATTAAATTTCGAAAAGCAAATGTCATTATGATGCCATTTAATTATGTTTTAAATGAAATGGCAATAAGAAAACTTAAAAATTCTCTCTCCTGTAATTATAATTAACGGAATATTTTTTTTGAAATTCCTTCTTGTGTTATTATTCAAGTGATTTGTATTTGAAATGACGTTAATAAAGTTATAAATATTATTAATTATAATCTTAAACTACTTAGATTGTTAGTCATATTAATATTCATACGATATAATGCGACGTAAACTTCAATCATTTACACTTCATGTCATATGCAATCCAATTATTACGTATTTTCGCTTTAAGGTTCATCATTATAAAAAAAATCTCTTTGCAAAAAAGTTGTTTTAACAACATTTTAAAAATTTTAATAACAATCAAGTTGCCATCAATGTTGTAATGAAATGATAATTTCATGATCATGAACAGATCTTGTCAACATTTCGATTTATTCTTTCTTTACACTTCGGACTTGATTGCGATAAGCTTTACGCTTAATTCATCGCATCATTCGCATGCGCTAGCTAAACTAATTTAGCCTTTAAATGCAGATAACCTGTACGTTAGTTTAAAGTCATTTAAAATTGTATTGTTGTTATCAAATTAAGCCATACATATATACATACACGTATATATATATATATATATATATGGGCATTACCATGGAGTTGGCTTTGATTAATTTTTTTGATAAAACTTACTTACTTACTTAGGTATCACCTGCAAATACCGACTCTGATTCGATAGAACTTCACGTACACGATTTTTTTTACACGTTTTTGCCACTTTTAGGAATTTGCACTAAAGTGCAATAAAGTGCACCTTATTTTATCTTTAGCTACCCCCACCACTTCTATCTTTAGACACTACGCACACAGGGTACATTATATTTGTGCGTATGTATGTAACAGCCAGAAGAATTTAAGAAAGATCCACCTTTTATTATACGAATCGATTCGAAACCATTTTCTGAATTGATTTAAGCCAGTCTGTTTGTCATGCTGTCTCCCTGCTCACCACTTGATGTCTGTCCATACTTCTTTTTTTTGCATTTAACCTATAGGTGACGGAATTTGACGCAAGAACAAGTTGGATTAAATCGGGAAACTTTTCCCAGATTATGCCTTCTTTTGAAAAATACGTAAGAAAACATATGAAACAAAATGGTTATTTTCAAGGTCAACCTTCCTTGGCTCTAATATTTTTACCTACTTTCAAGGTAGCTGTGTCACGCGTCAATGCACTGACGTATGTAGCAAGATCTATTAACCCAAGCTTGCCTATCTGTTGGGGTGCTGTATGTCTACGCCTACTAAAATCAAAATTACAATTTCAAGCCTTTGCCAGAAGAAAAAATGCGCTCTGAAAAGATTCGCCTTGAAAGCAGTCAACAATTAGCAAAACATTCTCGTTATAATTTTAACACCGATTTTGAAAACATGTTTAAGGTAGAAAACGGTGAACTTGTAAGCACGGTACTACTGTCTATGAAATACTACCACACTGTACAGAGATATGATTTGAAATGTTTCTTCTCTGCCCATTGTAACCTATGCAATGTTCCTATGAGAACATTTTACTCACCGAAACTACTTATTGTTAGTGATTCTCGAACGCGTTCCCTTTGTGTGAAATGCCAAAAGTACATGAAATCTTGTGCTGAGAGAGGAGAATACCTATAGGGCACGTGGCAATCATCTTAGTGTTGGTTAAGATAAACCTTTGTCCAGGCCGCAAGGAATTGCAATTGTAATGCGGAGAGCAGACAGCACCGCGTACCCTCCAGCTTTAGGATCTTTATGAATTCCACGACTTTCTTAGATTCGGAGAGCTATACGGTGTTCGGCGTTGTAAAGAGTTCGCCAAGTAGCTGACGTCTGATCATGCAGATAGCCGCCCCATTCGTACAACATGTGATGGCGAGAGTCTTCACTTCGTAAAAGAGCAGAGAATGTTCTGGTCTTTACAGTAGTGCTCGGTTGATCTCCACTTCATCTGTGATAAATGAGACCAGAAGGCCGCAAAGAAAGTCTAAGTTAAACTCAAACACTACACACTCATTGCATTCAAAATCTTCGGTCATTCAAAAATGACTCGCGATGCTTTGTTTTATATTTTATGCTTACACATAACTGCTTTCGATATCTAAATAAATTTCAACGATAAATAAAAATAATAATATTTTCATTATTTCCTGGATTCTCTCATAAGTGCCTGATAAAATTGAACTTAATACCCTGGATGCCCTAGATTGGTAAGTTAATGCTATCCAAGGAAATAGATCAGAAATTGAGATGGTTGAGGGTCAGATCGTGATACGCTTCGCTGTAAAATACCTGGTTTTGGTTTGGATTGGACTTAGTGACCTGGATACCTTAGATTGGTAATTTAGTGCTAGCCGGGCTAAGGAGATTAATACCACTGCACACAATAAAAGTCTTTAAAATAGATCGGGAACCGAGATTTCATGTCGAGTGTACACCACAAGCCAACTTCACTTGTATATATTCCCAAGTAAATACAGCAGATGTATATATATATATATATATATATATATATATATATATATATATATATATATACATATTTAAGGGAAGGCGTATTTCCGACTGTTACAAAGGTAGCTAAAAAAAAAACTAAAACTAAAGATAGTTGCTTTTGCTTTCTTCGACAATTTCAGCAATTTTCTGCACTCGTGACTAAGATAATCCGCATTCATTTACAAAGTTAAACATAAAAAGAAAAGCGTTAGCCACCTCTGCTCTGAAGTATTTTTGCAAATTTCGTTGCTTAGTGAAATAATTATTAAAAACCGTCTTTTCTTTATCTCATTTCCGAGAGTTTTGCTCATAATTAAAAAATGTATTTGATTTTTTAAAAACACATTTTAGTTGATAAACGTTTTCTAACATACAGTACATAAGTACATTAAACTATATAACAGTCGTCTCGGACCTTTTGCAAAATAAAGTATAGAACAATTTATTCCTAATAATATTTATTTGAAAAACGTTCATGCCTACGACAACCGATAGCAATAAAAAAATATATAAAACAACGGTATGCGTATCAAGTCGAAACTCGGATACCTTACACTTAAAAAAAAATTAATATGCAAAAAATTTGTGAAAATTTTCCAATCGATATGTGGAACGAAAATAAAATTTCGATTTTTCATTTTTATGAACTGTGTAAACGTTGTATTGGGCGAGTCATGTTTACTGTTAAATATGATGGACTCAAGGTTATGACTTTTCGATCGCAAGGTCAGACATATGGACATACGTATAAAGAAAAGTAAACATTGTTAAATATCCAGGCCTATGCAAAATGAATTATTAAAATTTTATTCGTATTTCTCTTGTTATCATTTTTCGGTTGTTTCCATTTTCTATTTTTTATTTTATTTTTTTTTTAATAAGACCAATCATCCAACCCTTCATCCTTGTAACGCAGTTAGGGCCAGAAAAAGGTGAAAAAGGAGAGAGGGATGGAGTGTGGCAGCCTAGTAGGTATGGGCCCAATAGGTAAATCTTAAGTGAAATGTTTACCGATCGAGCACTCGTTACGGATACGATCGTCTCCGCGAACACCGCCTCACTCCCACGACTATGCGGTGCACCTATGCCTGAATTAGGGACGATCTTGTATGCTTAGTTTATATATAGTAGACAGAAACTTGGGTGTATTTCAATGCACTCGGAGATCTGGTTGTCCTTTTATTGCTTTCTTTTGCTTAAAGTATATGTGAATGTCGTAGAGTGTGATGCAAGCGCAAACGGAGATCGCCTAACATAATGATGGCAAAATGTTATCACTGCCTTCCTTGCTTTGCTTTAACCGAAATTCAAATATTTTCAAACGTTACCACTTTCATGCTCAGAACATTACTAAATATCTTCTGATGCTACTCGAATTATGTACCAAAACATGAGTTGTCTACATGCTCTCCGATAATAGGTCGGGGACTATTTGCGAATATTTTGTTCGGTTTTTAACTGTAACTGAATAAAGTAATCCCCAGTTCGCTAAAGATAGTGTATTGACTGTACATTACACCACGATTGATAAGCTGGCATGTCCAGGACACTTTACAATACATTGAAAACTTTCCCTAGCACATGTCAAATAATAATTGACGTAAAGTTATCCCCACTGTGGGTGGGTAGCCCACATTTTTGTCTTTGCTAAATGTTGGGTCATCGGCACCGTTGTTTGGCCGTTTGCTAAAATAATTGATTATTGAGCGACAAAATCTAATTTTGTTACGATTTCATCATTGCATCGTCTCCGAAAACGTTCATATGCACGATACGTTATCACTTTTTGTTATAAGTTGTCCTCGGTTGTTGGGCTTTTCTTTCATGCGCGAAGAACTCTTGCCATAAGCCCAATAATAAGAGGCCATTAAATTCTCTAAAAGTGATTGGCTGTCTTTGTCTAATCGTTCTCTTCACATTCTCCTCCGAAGTGTCTGCAAAATGTGCAGGCATTTGTTCTACTCGGTGTAATTTTTTATGCAAACAAAATTTTAAACAAAAAAATATTTCTTTGCATTGTTTTTGTAAGTTAAATAGCGTCCATTAGAGCAAAACAAATGAAATGAAATATTTTAGTATTTAACATGAAATGTATACAAAAATAACAATAACAATAACAATAACAATAACAACAACAAGTTTTGACAATTTGACATAGATAGCGAAGTAAATTTAGAATTTTTCGTACATTTTCTATGATCAAATCGACGATCTTTTCACTTTCAATGTGACAAACGATATAAGAAAATTAATTTAATCACCATTCTCTAGTAGTGGCCATTAAAAAGAAATCTGAAAATAAAGATCAATTGTATTCCGATCATTAATATATATATAGTAATGGCAAAACATTGAAAGGGAAATCTCAGTACAGTGTATAAATATAATAAATAAAAATAATAATGAAATGAATTCAACCCCTTAATTTTTTTTTTTTTTTTTTTTTTTGTTTGTTTTTATAGCTATGGTTTTTGCCTTTTTTTTGTGTTTTTTTTTTTCTTTTTTGCATAATAATTTTAACGGAAAACGCAGTATTTGCAAAACAAAACATAAACAAATTGATGTACGTATAAAAATAAATTCATTTTTGAGATGAACGTGCAAAAAAAAAAGAAAAAAGAAAAAGAAAAAGAAAAAAAGGAAAAAGGAAAGAAAGAAAACAAAAATAAATGAAAATATTTTCTTTTGTTAATCGGCCAGTGTTTCGAAAAATTTTAAAATGAAACGTTTAGCATCAGCACGAGACGCTGCGTTAAAAAATAGATTAAAAATAAAAAATTATATATATATTAATAAAAAAACTAAATAAAAACTATATATAAAATATATAAGCAATTAAAATTAAAAAAAAAAAGAAAAAAAATTTAAATAATAATTGTTAACAGTTAGCATAAATTTAATAAAAATTACAATTAGAAGAGCGTAACTTTTCTGTTTTTTTTTTTTTATTGCTATTCGTTGTAAATGAACAAAAGTGAAATTAAAAAAAAAAAAAAAAAAATCGACTGTAAACTTAATGGCATTTCATCGTTATTTCCTTAACTATTTAAATAGAGATTATGACGCATATGTGCATTAGTTTTTAATAAACACAAACGTTTAAAGATATTTGCAAAAAAAAAAAAAAAAAAAAAAAAACAAAAAAAAACAAAAAATACAAGGATAGTTAGTGTACGCTGACAATGAACTTTAAATTTATGCACCGTTCATCTAAGCGAAATCTGTTGAAATATTTATGATCTATATGAGAAAAACGTGAGAATTATATATCGATTGGTTTTTCTATTACACACCATATACTCCATATAATGCTAATTAAGTTTATCTTACATATACATCCATATGCATATACATGCATATCTATATATATATATATATATACATATGTCGAGTTTCCATTATATATATATAAGCATGTCATATGCATTTTGTGCAGTTTGTGCTTTTTTTATACCCATCACGGGAAAATGGGATTATATTCGATTTGTCGAAACGTATGCATCACGCAGAAGGTGGTCTCGTAAATCTCTTGATCAATAGCAAATTCTGAATCAACTTTAGCATGTTCGTTCATTTGTCCGTCTGTCTGCAATGTCTGTAGTAAGTCTTTGTCTGGTCGCAAAAATCAAGCGATCACTTTTAAATTTGGCAAAAACATCGGAAGCTCTTTCACGCAGGCTGGTGTTGAATATGGGCCAAAACGGGGAAAGGAGACGCCCACAGTATTACGTAAACTGAGACCACCTAAATCTTTGAAAGGGAATGAAAATTTGATTTTTTGCTGATTACTCATAAACTACAGCTGGTAAATGTAACAAAATTTGAACGCATATTCTATAGGCGATGCTGTAGGTTCTGTATACAAGAATGGAAAAAATTGGCCACGCCTACCCAACATTATAGTATAGCAAAATTTAATTTTTTTTCATGCTTTTATAGGACGCAGAAACAAGCTCCAAATCAGGCAAATTTAAACTACACCTAAACATGTTCGCGTGTTCGTCTGCCCATCTGTCTATCTGCGCAACTGTGTAGTAGCTGTAATAGCGATCATACCGTTAGCGAAAACGAAAATATCGCCCACAAATTTAAAAAAAAAATTTCCAAGTTACTTAAACTTTTCCAAGGACACACCTACAACCCCCACACGCGACGAAAACTTCTATTTTGAAAATAGAAAAAATCAGCCGCGCCCAATCCATGTTATAGAGTCTGAATATTTAGTTCTTTTACTTGTTTTGTCTTTTTTAAGATAACGGTGATGGGTATAAAAGATTCGATTACGACGAATACAATTTTCTTACTCGTTTTTTTTTTTTTTTATATTTTATATTATATTTATTTATTTTTTTTTAATTATTTTTCTTTTTGTAAACATTTAAAGATTTAGTGGGCTTATTATTTACTGCGCGTGTACTACGTAGAAATAATCTTTGAAGTACCGCGACGAGGTTTTTTAAAAACCCCAGCTAACTTAACTCGCCTATAATTTATCAAAAGAATTATGTTAAGTTTGTCAATTGCTTTCACTATGAAGCTCACATCAGAGAGCCGATAAAATATATATACAATTTTTATCATTACCATCATAATTATGGTTACCTGTCGTTAATTTTCTTCGATTTTGCTAGAATTTTATTAAAAGTTTCGAATTCGATCATATTATCAATGTTTACCGACAATTACTAAGAAATCGTATATGAATGGGCACAATGCGGTAGACTCCTACAAGGTCCGCCATATATTTTGAATGCATCAAAACTTCATGGTCAAGCTCTGTACGTTTTTGTTGAATCATTAAATGGATCTCATTATGGAAGACAAACTCGCTCTTCTTGATCAATTCTGGATATTTAATATCAATTGCACGAGAATGGTTCGGATCGGTCCATTTTTTCGACCATTCCCCATAACACGCCCTATTCTGAAATGTCGTTATATGGAAAAAAATTGCAGTTTTCAAAATTTCTCCGCAAAAGTGTCCAAGTTATAGTATTTGGGTATTCTAAATAGGTATCAAAACTTTGGACCGGCTGGGGCACTTTATGAACCACCTCATATAACGAAAGCTGCAGTTCGTAGGAGGTATATGATAAAAATTATATCATAATAATAATTTAACATAAAAAATTAACTCTACCAAACTTGGACTATCTCGGCCTATTTTTTTGATTTTACTCTAATAAGGATTTTCACGAATACTGATCCTTTGTAGACCAGATAAGTGTAAGCTTTAATATGTGGTGATGAAAATTGGGCCTTAATAATAATTTCATGCAAAAATGCGAGTTGTGTTAGACAATGTGCTGTAGGGTATTTAATGGTAGACTATATTGCTCTTACTTGTTTTGATTGAAAATAGAGAATGGAATGAAACGTCCAGTCATGTTGGAGCAACTCATGATATATGACTATTTTCCACTTGCATGGCACGCAAATCATTAACTTAAGTGGCTCGAATTCGAGTTTTGCCATCTTCAGCTTCATCATGACCTTTTAGGCACTCTATCGTCATCATCATATTCGTCCCATCAAGAACGACTCGGTTTCGTTTCATGTCAACAGGTATTCGCAGATACAAATTGTGACTACAAAATTTTGCTCTAATAATTCATACGGCACCTAAACATCGAGTTTCTTTTCGCGTCCAGATTTATGCAAATGTGCAGCAAAAGTATTTGATTCCGAGACAATGTCATGAGAAGAAATCTGCTAAGCTTTATCAAGAATGGGTTCGGCAGGCTGGGGCACTCGTTCAATAGCAAAATTTCTTGACTTGGAATCATATGCGCGTTGCATATGCATTATAATTTATCTTCAAAATATCAATATGTTCATAACACTTTTATGGCCATTGGCGAAGGACGAGGGTATATTCATTTTGCTCAAACGTCTACCAGGAAGCTTGTGAGTCCCAGAAGATAGCTTCCGAGACTCCACAAGGTACATTTAGGGTTCATTTGAGGCGAGTTATGAATCGTTGTAAGCGTAACTGCCTATCCGTCTGTCCGTCCATTCGCGCGTTCGTTAGTTTGGTTGCCTATCTGTCTGTCTGCTTGTCTATGTAATGCGTTGTCTAGAAGTTCGCGTGAACATATGAAATTCTTGTAGGCAGGTTGGCATCGAAAATGGGCGTAATTAATCAAGAGACACGCACGCAGCGTACACACATTCCCAAACAAAAAAGTGTGCCTTCCGCTCATTACTTACAAGCTATAAAGCTTCTCTAGCTAATTCGCCTGCACACCTGCACACAATTGGAAACAATTGACCACGCCCACTTAGTGTTATGCAATATTGAATTTTCATGCTTTTATCAAAACGTTTGTAGTACCCTGGAAGATATTTCAGAGATCTTACAAAACACATAAGTTATCGATCGACGCAAAATTTTGAATTCACCTAGCCATGTTTGTCCGTCCATCTCTCGGTCTTTCCCTCGACCATATGCATATAATATGGTCGCAAAAATGAAAATATCGCCTTCAAATGTTGGAAGACTGTTGTTGGAATGTTGGACACACTGGTTGATACTCAAAATGGACCACATATGTTAAAAGGCACGCCCACAATACAACGTAAATTGACAACAGTTCGGTTTTCAAAAGTCAAAAATGGATATTTTACTCGTTATTCGTATCGTATATATCGAGCGAATGAATCTTTTCTCTTTTTTGTGCATGTGTGTCTCGCATTCACATTAAGGTCGGGTATTATTCGTTCTAAGCTTAATATAATTTTTTCTTCGTAGTCGTACCACATGGGTATGTAAATGAATAATTCATGTAAATATATCGCTGTGACTGGTACTAAGAAATTTGAGCGAAGCCGTCTATAGTTTTCTTTCCTTATTGTCCGTGCATATGCCTGTCGGCTCAAACTCTTATCAACTCTATGCAACAAAGAACAGATAAAAAGTGCACATGTTATCAGTTTTGTGTACTGCATCCTTGTTGAAGCCTTTACTTAACGCAACAATTTATTGCCGAAATATCGATCGATATTGTTTCCGGTTAGTCAAACGTATGAAGCATTATATCTCAATGGTTAGCTCAAAATTTATCCTCGCAATTATCGAGATTCGTATAGTGTACGCAACTGAATTTTATTTCGAATCTCACACGTTTCGCTTATTTTGGAACCGACAACATTATATGCTAGCTTACGAAATAGCATACATGGCGTGCGGAGAGAGCGCAACAGCAAACCGCTGATTAGTGAATAATCCATTCGTCGCTGAAAATATAATAAAGGCTGCAGCAATTTACACGAAAGGAAGGAGAGTAATGTCTCTGTCCGGACCTATTTGCACTTCGTATGGCAAATTGACGTAAGAAATTCGCATGTAAGAAGAGGAACTTGGCATCCATGGTAAAATGGGTAATAGAGGATTTCCTATAAGCCCCACCCTTTAAGAGGAGCTTATATGTTAGCAGTATTCCCGTCAGTCGTGTATAAGCTTCAGTCCTGGCAGAAGATTAGAATGCCGAGACAATCATTTTCCCGAGAAGCTACTCTGAACTAAAGCCTGCTTAGCACTGTAACATTTTCTATAAATTTATTAAGAACTTTATGAAATCTTAAAAAATCGAAGATAAAACTCACTGCCCATGTCGTGGCAATACACTTTTCTTAGATGATCTTGTACTTTCTCGTTCATCCCCAAGCAGTCCGCAACAAATTTGCTCAATTTTAATGGAACGACCCCAGCCGGCATTGCTTCACTTCAACCATACGGAGATATTAGCGAACTTTATTGAAGAAACTAAACTGAATAATATTTTTGTTTCTGGCATTCATTTTATTATCAGTATAACAGGCCCGCGCACATACGTTTAAACGTCTGCTTCTTTAAAAAACAACTCCAATAATTTAATTTGCTTGCATTGATCCCCACGCAATTGTAATGCAGTTTTCCATCGTATAAGTGTCGGAATTTCTTGAAGTCTAAGATCTGAATCTTTACGAAAAGGATTTTCTTTATCCGCCCAAGCGAGCTTATTGCCCACCTCGACTCTTAAGATAATGCTATTTTTATCGGCATATTCTTGAATCGCTTGAGCGTAGACGGGCTCAGCCTCATTACAGTCTTTACACCAATTCTGCCCATTCGCATTTCTATCTCCAATAAAATAAACATACAATTTTACATTTTTATCTTCGGATAATTTAGCGGTTGCTTTTTGAAAATTCTCATAACCTTTGGCAAGCTCCTCGCGCACCATACTCTTCTTGGTACTTGTTAAAAAAGTTCTATTTGAATTTTTTACCTGAATTTAGATGACAGCTTGGCGAGTACGGCCGCCAAGGTCTAATACGATAATTTCGAAACTTTTAATCCAATTTACAACTGAATGGTGGGTAGCTTCAATTCCCCATGAAATAATTTTTGGTTCACCTTTTTCTCTTTTTTTTTTTTGGTTTTGTTTTCAATTAATTGTTTGACAATTTTTTTTTTGCATTTGTATAAAACGTTTTTCGTAATTTATTTATTAAGTCAAAGAAAATAAAGTTAAAGATTTAATGATAGAATATCAAGACATCAGCACCGAGCATACTCCCATATACATAATTGTAGTTTTACTTCAGCGGGGCGCAGACATAGTCCAAGATGCGTTACTTTCAACATCAATTTAATGCCGTTGATCTTATCTGTGTGGATAAATTGTTTTTTTTTTAAATAAGTCTGTCTGTCCGTCTGTCTGTCTGTCTATATTTACCGATTCGCAGATATATCTTCAACACTTTTTTGGACAAACAAATTTACATATCACTTATCGTATTTTCTTCCCGTTCAGTGATTAAGCTTAACGGGGAAATCCAAATATCCCATAAAACGAAATTTAATTCTTTATTTATGTCAATCTTTCAATTACGAGATGGGCAAGCATTCACTAAAAATGTGTTTATGAGGTTTCATTTTCTGTCTCAGTGAAATTCTGAACCCCAACAAATCTGTTAAGAATTGCACTTCAATCAGATAAATAATTGCTTTGTGAAGCCTATATGTAAAGTGCAATGTGTAGGTAGCTTTTACAAACAATATAAGAGAACTAATATTCATACCATTCTATAGTGTAGGGATAGGGAATATATAGAAAAGAAATTTCAAGTTTTCCAACTTTTTTAAACATAGCAAGAAAGAGAATTTCTAAAAATCATGCGATGACCAAGAACTTATGCAATTCCCCTTTGAGTCCCTTTCCCTTTTATGTGGGTTTTAATGACTTCTATGGGCAATGAACTAGCCTCAAAATCCGAGTGCTCTAACTGTGGGCCGTGTCCGTCCTACCAAAAAATGAGCCAAAACAATATCTAATACTATGCAAGAATGATTCATTTTCTGTCATCTAGCGCTGAAGCTTTGCCTCGAACCAGCTGTCGGTTGGTTGTCGTTAGCTGAATATCCAGAGCTTCATGTGGATTATTATGATTACGAACGTGTGGAGGAGAACGCAATTGCATTTGGACGTTGTTGTTATGATTTGGGCAATTATTATCGTCTTCCTTTAGCGGATGACTTCCGTGGGAAGAATGAGATGCTCTTTGATGTAGTTTCTTGTTGGAGAGAGTGATGCTTTCGCTTCCGGATGTAGCGTGTAGAAGGCTTGGCCAATTTTCTACCTTTCGGGAGCTGGCTAAATAGGTTAGACAATGTTTGTTATGTCGTTCCACGGAAGTGATGCGTTTCTCCACAGACATCCTTAGAAAAGTCGGACTTAGGCGATGAACTTGCAGTTATTGTCTGCAGGTGATGTCACTCTGTTCGAATAGGCGTTAAATTTTTTCTCTTTAAGTTTTCTAGTGGGGTGGGTAAATGAGTGTAGGATTTGATATCGAGTGGTAAGGCAATCATTCATCTCCTTCCAAGTGCGTAACTCTACCTCTCTTGTTTCTGCTTTCGTTCCCAGAGACTGAGAGAGGTTTCGGGTGAACAGGTAGAGCGTATGTAAACACATACAACATCTCAACTCTATGTATCAACTTTCAGCCGAGTCAGTTATCGTTAATAGTTCGTTGCAGAGCTTGCGAAAGATGGGCCATTGCACGTTTGTTTTCGTAGCGATCAGTTGGATTCAACGAAGCGATTTCAAAACCTTCAATGATGGGCGGACCAGTTTTGTGCCATTTAAAGATTATCGCATACAACTTGTGACCGCGCGATCTAAAATGTTCGAAGACAAGAGAAAGTAAAAAGTTATGGGAAGAAGAAAAGAGCGAAGCAAAAAAAAAAAAAGTTTACCGCTTGAACAAAGGCCAAGAAGAGCCTATGTATAGGCCCGAACAACATTTTCTCAAAACTCGCCTTTGCTGACGCAATTGTTCATCAAAAATTTGACTTTGGACTCAACCAAAACAAATTCTATTTTCGTTCGTTATATACTGAATGGTAGGAACGAACACAAATCTTCATATTTTCATTTATTTCGGAAAGCAGGCAAATACTCTCTCAGCTGATTATGCGAAAGAATTAATCTATGAAAGGCAGCATAGAGGTAAAAAAAAACTTTATAAAATATTTAGTCGAAGCTAAAAATTGAAATCTTTTATGCTTTACATGAATTATTTCAAAAGCGTTCTTCTATAAAACGTTTCTATTTCTGTGACGTTTTCATATCTGTTTAATAAACATAGACACGTTTAGAATGTAAATGGAATAAAAATGTAAATTATACCAAACTTGATACGCATATAAATCACAGAGTGATACGTTTTCAGCAAGAAAATCTTTACCAGGAAGAATGAAACGCTATGCACAAATGAAATGAAATTATTTCGAAAATATTAAAGATTTAAAAAAGCGAGTTTTTTTTTTTTTTTTTTTTTTTTTTTTTTAAAAACCTAATCATATATTTATTTATGTTGCAGTAAATTCAACAATTGGTAAAAACTTCATTCCTTTTGTTGCAGTGTAATATGTTTACCTTAACCTATTTATATCAAACAAGAGTCAATTGTATCCACTTGCATGGTCGTTAAATTAAATGGAAATCATTATAACGGATCAAAGTCAACATTAATTATCACTTCGCTTACGAGTTACGAGTCATGGGATGGGGTATCAAATTAGAGCTATGCGGCCTGGGGTATTAAAACTTTACAGGGACTTTTGCCCTGTAAAGGTTTCGTCGGCAGGATTGCGAGGCAAATTTTTCACATCTATTCAGCATACAATCGAAATACTGGCACTTGGCGTTTTATGTCAAGAAGTATTGAGATTTTAAAATTTTGCGCAATTAAGGAAATTCGTCTGTTCCAATCCATATCCACAAGGGCTTATGACGGGCGGAGAGACATAGAGACAGACGGAGAAACAAACGTAAATCGATTGAGAAAACGAGTCGGAATAATTCTGAGGGTGTAATAAGAAGATCTTACATCTTGATGTACTCTACGCCACAAGTGCTGTAGGATAGAATTAGAAAAATGTATCAACCTGGCATCTCTACGGCAAGCGAAAAGCGAAAGTTTTTATTTCAAATGGGCAAAGATCAACTGTGTTACTGTCGCTTCTAGTATTCGCTATATAGGATTGTTTTGATAACACGATGTACCGACTACAAGTACCCACTTTTTTTGAATCATGCCTGGCTGTGCGATGCAAACGTTGCAGTAGAAATTTCAAATTTGTGGCTTCCAGCCTATTGGCTGTACTGTGACTTTAGTACTTGTCTGTTTCAAAATACCAAAAGGAAATACTGCTACCATGAATGAAAAATTCCGTAAAGATCTAAGCTGATCTAAAAACATTGGGTTTGAAGATAACATGCCTAGGACTCTGGTGAATACTGTTTGCTTTTCCTTAATTTGTTTGAAAAAGAGAAACCCTATCATACTTCTCGAGAAACTCTGCATTTTGTTGGTATTCATATAGGACACGACTCAAAATGTGTTGCCGAGAGTACACGAAAGAATAGGTGGACTTCTAAATCACGTTTTAATTATCGATGAACCGTCAAAAAACATGGCAAAAAGAACAAACTCGCTACAAGAAAACCAAGCAGTGAAATTTTTATGCTTTAAGTTTAGTTTCCTATTTTCCTATTGCACGAATAATGTAATCGTCATATGGAATAGACAACCAAGGTTCGCATGAAAATTTGAACAGATTTCCAAACTCACTTGTGGCGCGGGTTCGAATCTTACTTCCTTACTGCTTTCTTTTTAAATTACATGAGACATAAACAATTTTTGTTTAGACCGTATATTTTGTTAGACCGTATATTGCGACAGCAGAACTATTAAGAAATGATAACAATTTTTAATTCTAAAGTGCAGTTGTTTTGAACGCGTATCGGTTTTAATCGCCTTTTAAAACTATATCGTCTTTCCTTGCATTAACTTCGCAGCTCTAAAGATGAATTGAGCTCAGTTAACCCTGTGCTGTTGTATGCCAGTGGCTAAGGTGGTCGGCGTGCAGCCAATCAATCATCGACCCAGGTTCAAGCCCTGGTGCGCGCGGCATACCATGAAAATCGTACTTTATTTCTATTTGTGTTGTTGTAGATATTTGCTTGCCCTTGCGAAGTTCTCTCTCACTTGTGTGAACAACTTCTGTACTTGAAGTTTTTTTCCGTGGATTGTTTTCCTAGTTTCTTACCACATTTTCGAATCGTGTGAGAAATCGAAATATTTTTTTATAGATGCTATGTATGGATATTCTCCCGCAACGTGAATCGTTGAAAGAACTTTTCTGCTTGCCTCTCTATCGTTGGATCGTATTTTAAAACCTTCTATGAAACAAAAACGTTTATCTCAAACTTTTCCCGATCGCTCGCATCAAATCAATTTCGAAAACCATCGAAAGCTTCTCCTATTTTCTTATTTCTTAAAATATCCAACCAGCTAAGACATAAAGCCCTTAAGATTTATTACAATTAGTGAGTTGCGCGGAATCGCGTCAACTTTATACCGATCGAGTGACGATAGTGAGGTAGAAGACAAGATCTTTTGCAAACGAATTTTAGGAATTTTCTTTTTGTTAGTTTACATATATAGGGTCACATCCGTTTTGTGCTTCCGAAAGTAGACATAAATAGAGCACATTTCTGACTGAGATTTGAATCAATTTTTTTGCTTTATATTTATTATCACTCCCTAGCAATGAAAGCAACGAACCCACGGTTACGTTTCGTGCATACAGGACGGAGCTCCATTTGGGTTCAATGACTTTGTAAATAAAGATTACCTCTCTGTTGACCCTTTTGGAGCAAAAAAAAAAAGTTTGTTTGATGCCCCTAAAATGAACGTCTAAGTTCATAAAAATAATTTTTAGATATGATTTGCGGGCTGGAAATGACATTCCAGTTATCCTTAAGGCAGAGTGCTACAAAAACACAACAAAATGTTGCAACATGCCATACACTTATCTCGTCGCACCATTAATCTATTACGAGAAAAGTTAATCGAGCATTTAGTCTCCAAAAATGGCTACGTGATCCTGCCACAAAGATCAAGGTTTATAGGACTCTATAGGACTTTTCACTTTGGAGGCTTGTTGAAGTATTCGTTTACTCTAATGATTGACGAACTCTCAATAACCTTTTACCCCGAGATTATTCGTGCTGTTGGTGCGGAAAGGTGGCAAAATTCGTTATTCCAGAATTAACTTTTGGCGAAAGTGCAGAGGCGGCCGCTTACATGAAAACATTTCTAAATAGAAATGACATGAACTAATATCTAAAATAGAAGAAAGCTCATGTGGATCTCTTTTACCGTTTAAAAGACAAAAAAAAAGAAAAAACGCTTATATCATGAAAAATAATGAAAATATTTCTTATGCGTACCTAAATATTTAAATGTCTTTTTGCAGGAGCGTAAATCTCTCGACTATATTTTTGATAAATAAATGATAGAAAAAATTAAAGCGTTTCCCGGAAGCGATGCAATGCATTTGAAAAGCAATACATGCGAAAGCAATAGATTCGAAAAGTAAAAAATGAGTCAATTGTGCGTGTGTGTGTGTGTGGGAGACGAGTGGTGTGTCGTCGTATCCATCGCAAGTCCTCAGTCGGTAAAGATATACCACTTCCGGTTAGGCATAGATCTACAAGTTCCCCGGCCGCTTCCTGTCTCTCTTTCCGTTCCTTTTTCTCACTATCATCGGCACACTGAAATCAGTTACCATAGTTTCAATAGATGCGTGAACCTAATTTTATAAAACATTAGCATAGAGATCGTCCGTATAATCTCTTGACTCCTGTGAAATTAAAAAAAAAAAAAGAGTCTTCCTGACAATCTCTGGACTTACAACCCAAAACTTCTCTAAGAAGTTCACCATACACCCTAGAAAGGGAATTACGTTTGTAAAATGTTTGTGGAAATATAGAAACACGTATCAGAGACAGTCAGTCAGATGTATGTATTTATTCTTAATTAATCTGAATGTTAACTCAAAATTTTGTTTATCTGTTTGCACAATTCTTGTTCAATTCATTTCGGCGACGGGAACCCTGTCGCGGAGAAGTTATCGAGAATGTCAGGAATTGTCTGCTTAAAGACTTCTCTACTAAGAATTCAATTACTATTCACATTTAAAACTTCACAAACAGATCTGCAAGTTATTAACAAGGGTCAAAGAACTATTAGCATGACTTGGCGTCTGATTATGTTCGGTTGATATCTAGTCCTTGAACGTTAAAATCTAAGAAGGTATTAGTTGCAGGGCGATTTTGAGGTTGATGGTTACTCCGAAAGTCGGAATATGCATAAATATGGCATACGTAATACCGATAATTCCAACGCATTACGGATCAAAACTGCTAGATCCATGGGGGTGAGGTTGGCCACTCACAAATAGATCACATATGGTCAGGTATGAATCTTTGGGAGAAACCTAAAGGGAAGTGAGCGTGCTGCGAATACTTCGGTCGAAACAACGTGTGAGATCTGAGTGCTGGGTATGGGTAGTTGTGGTTAGCACAATTTCGAGGTCATTGAACAACCAAAGACGCAGGTAGGCCTCACCTTACCCAAACTTTCATATCTGAGACTGCAGTCTCACAATAGGACCTTTCACTTGTACGATTGTCTTGCAACCTGGATGGCGCTGGAAATCACTCAGAACTTACTTAGGGTTTTGTCTGATTTGCGAAATAAAGACACCTGGTACAAACTTGATGACGGTTTGAAGACTTTGGACGACTGCATAACATTCCTCCTTTAAAATGGAGAAACTTACGCGAATCGGCTGCTTACGCATCGAAAATCGAAGATGGTCATGATAAATAAAATTTCTTTAAAAAACTTATTACAAATACATATACAACATACGCAACAGTATCTTTAGAATAATTTCACTTTCATTCAAGTTTTTCTGCTAAATGTTTGTTATCCGCAATGAAATCGATGTTCATATATGTTGCTGATCGATCCATCCTAAGCGCATTTTATTTCTATAAGCCAGCACAGTAAGCATATCCGTCGAAACAAATCTACTATTTTATGCAATTTTTTATGACCGACGTTGCGCTTGGTACTGACTAATTATTCAGATACAGTGTCGACAGAATATCATGAATATCCCATAAATCATTTAAAGCAATTTAAATTAGTGTAATGGTGTAATTAAAAATTGTAGAGAAATTGAATGAAAAATTATGCAATTTTGACAGACACACAAACACAAAGCTTTAGATAACATTTAGACAATAAAAAAAAATTGTGACTTTTGTTATGAATCTTATTTAAAGTAGCTTCAATACGTCGATCCTATTTAACAGTGCCCGTTGACATGATGATTTTGATAGGAGCATTGACACAAGTTTCCTTTTCCTTTTCCTTTTCCTTTTCCTTTTCCTTTTCCTTTTTTTTTTTTTTTTTTTTTTCTATAAAACATGTAAAAACGAACGACGATATCCTATGTGCACTGAAAAGGGGAAGTTACAGTCGATTTTTAAAAAAATCAATAGATGCCTTCGAACCTTCTTTAATATGCGGGGAAAAAAATGATCGTCTGACGAAAATTCTTTGGCTGAAATTTGCGCGTTTTCCTCTAGCGTTCCGAAAACACTGACTGCGTCAAATGAATCCCTGTTGATTGCATGGATAGAAGGTTGAAAGCAGTGCTGTTATCGAGCCGGAACACTCTGGAACATCGTTCCGGTACTTCCTTTTTGGACAGGAACGCGTTCCGGAACTAAAAATGATTTCTGATAACGAGAATTTATAATAAACATTAGAAGAAAAAAATAAAATAAAATTTTAAAAAAGTAAAGATTTCATATATAAATTTTAGTGCAAGCGGGCCGTACGTTACTCATCCCTGGTATAGTTTATTGCCATACCCAATTGGGGGAAATCTCCCACCCCGTCGTCAAATTTGGGACACGAGACCGCACAGAGCGGCCGCCTACCCAGGATCGGCCCTGTCTATATAAAAAAAAAAATTAGCGTTCCGGTAAAAAAAAAATTAGCGTTCCGGTAAAAAAAAATTGGCACAACACCACTGATTGAAAGTGATTAGGAATGTGAAAGGTGGAATGAGGTTATAATAAATTCGGCTACATTTCTCGGCTCCATTTTCTCTGTCATTTCGCTAAATTTAAAGCTCAGCACATACCACTCTGTGCCCGACAGAGGTAGTCAACTAGGCACTATTGGGTGCATAATCTTCGAGAAGAGGGCGAAAAATCAAGATTACAAATCCTGAGGGGCTGCGGACTAGTAGAAAATACGTACCACTCTGTGCCCGACAGTGGCAGTAAACTAGACACTATTGGGTGTATAATCTTCGAGAAGAGAGCGAAAAATCAAGATTACAAATCCTGAGGGGCTGCGGACTAGTAGAAAATATTATAAAATAAATTTCTGCAATTTTAATTCCCTTCATTCGAAGTCCTTACAATATCTTCAAGATGACATCCCAAAAACATGCGCCTGGAAATTTTCCACATTTGTGAATTCCAGCTATTGTTGCCCTAATTGGTATAATCTTTACGACCTCATCAAGAACATCTATTAGTTCGATGAAGTCTCCCAATTTTGAGTATATGATGTGCGTGTTATAGAAGAAACCATATGGTTAGCCAATCCCGACAAAGCCTATTGAAAACCCTTCGGCCTGAACAGTTCGAAAAGGGTATAAAGTTTTATTGTCTTTTCGGTCTCTAAACATTTTTCTTTTCTTTTTTTTGTTGACAGTCGGGAAGAAGTGAGGAAAGACAAAGAGATAGGGAAGTGACAGCAGCCTAGTAGGAGTGTGCCCAATCGGCAAGTGTTATTGCTTTACCGGCTGGGCACTCACTCCATCGGCCGCCTTGAGATTTGAATTCGCGAAAACAGACTTTGTTATCGCGATCCTTACCTACTCGGCTACTAAAGCGGACTATTTGCGAATAATATAAATAATGTTTTGCAGTATTATGTGGCACATGCACAAGTTTTTAAAAATCCCAACTACAGTCGTGAATTGCGGCCAACGATATTTGCCTTCATTTAAATGGATTTCCAAGAAATCCGCTCCTAACAAGCACTACACTGTATGGGATAAAATTGTGGATAATTCATACGGTACGTAGGATTAGCGTTATGCTGCACATAATCCCGGATCCCGAATACATGGAAATACGCCAACAAATGTCTTTAGCGGAAGGCATTGGCAATCATCCAATGTTGCCCATAATAAAAAATCGTCCCGCTATAAAAGCTCAAACTGCGACAAATCGTAGATCAAGCTAGGTCCACATTTAATATCGGCTGTAAATCCCGAATATCTACGATCCCCGGGCTCATAGCGTCCACTTGAAAAGATCACAGAATGGCTTAGTGTGTAACGCGTTTACCAACCGCAACAACGACTGCCCTGAAGAACTTCGTAAAACGATCCTTTGTTGATTTGTCAACATGATCAAGCTACAGTGAATATTGTTAAACCTAATAAAAAATTCCTATCCTGCCTGTCATACATCGCACGCTAGCAATGCTTTATTCTTTCAAAGGCTTTCTACCAAAGAAATTGAAAAAGCCTTGCAAGACGGGTAATAATAAAAAGGTGAGACTATTGAAACGTCTCACCACGACCTTTGCGATCAGATGAGATATATTTGGAGAATATGTCACAAGGTCGGACCCAATATGGTGCACTGAACCAAAGAAGACGGAATTCATAAGAAATATTTACTCAATTGACTGCTTTACAGGAAGCGCCCAGGAAAGAGCCATTGCCTCTTTAGGGAGCTGTTCGAAATTAAACGCAAAAGACTTCTTTTCAAGTAAATCACATTTTATAAGCTTTTCTTAATTTAATTATTTCGTCTCTCAAATAATTTCAAGCTTGTAAGTGGGTTTTAACAAAAACTAAATTTATTTTTAAAATTAATTCAGAAAATTCAGAAATGCAATAAAAATACATGTCAGTCAAGTTTTTTATTAACTGTTTACTTTAGTTTTTGCCAGTTTACGTATTTAAACACTAAGCGGCCAGATAAAAAGGGTTAAATCAACTCATCATCTTGATTGATTAACGACAGGGATAATTACGAATATGACGGATATTGTTGTTTGCTTCTCATACAACGACGGGCATAATTTTGTCCCTTCATCTACCGGCAATTCACAAAAACAAGTGCATTTAATTTGAAATTTTTCACTTTTATATTCGATCGTAAAATGTTAAAAAAAAAAAAATCAAATCGATCATTATTTTATATCATAAGCAGTAAAAGTCTGCTAATTGAAAATTTATCGAACTTTTGTTTATTTTATAATTCTTCTTACATTCCATCTTATTAGATGGATTTGTTCGATTAATTCTACTAATCATCTTCGTTGCTGCGTTAGGTGTTCTTGTGCATAATATTGTCATAGCAAAAGTATGACGGCTTATAACAGTGGTTCACGTTTGAAAAGATAATCGAAGAAAAGAAGAATAAGCAGATGAAAAATATCAAAAGATTCAGTATGAGTCGAACACAATTACACATTTTTTTATGCATCTATCGTACGCCCTGATTAGAAGTTTACTCAGGCTTTTCTCGGAAATCGAAGATAATCAAGTGCAGGTACTTTGGCAGATACTTTGGACGGATTTGTAGCTAATTTTGTGATGGTAGCCACTAGATGGGATGGCCATAGCAATGGTAGAGAAAATAGTTGGTATCTTCATCTCAAGATGGATACAAGTTTTTTTAAATAATTTTTTTTTGTCTTTTCAACTAATGCTTAATATCCAAGAAATTCTTTTTTAAAGTCATTAAATTAAATGATTTAAGTCATTAGAAAGGTTTATTTGCTAAACAAATAAATTTTTTGCATGTTTTTCAATCCCATCATTCCGTACCCATCATCAGTATTAGATACATTAACTGTTATTGTTGCGTTTGTAAGACATAAAGATAAATGTGTGACGCTCACAAGAATTTGCACATAGAGACAAAAGTGTGCTAGAAATCTGGTAATTAGTTTAAAGAATTATACCGAATGACAGACCAAAACGAAGCATCTTAAAAATATACAATTTTTTAAGGCTTATGTTTATTCATAAAAACTCACTTCTTTCACACTCAAGGCTTGCAAAAGCCGTTTGTAAAGAATTTAATTTCCCCAATACCAGCCAATACCGATTTCACGTCATTTGATTCAATACATATATATCTATATATATATATATATATATCTACATATATAAAATTTAAGTAAAAGTCATTTAATTATATATAATCGGTTTCCTATGTTTTCTTTATATTCGGTAAAAAACAATTGCGTTTTTTTTTCAATTTTTTTTTTTCATTTCGTATAGGAATTGCTGATCCATAAAGCATGTGTTTGTTTGACAAACTCATGCTTTTTGATTTGATTTAACTACCGCCATTAATCCATACGTTTGGCTAGCGATCCGACCAATTCAGGGAAAATTTTTCGTCTGACAGATAGACTCAATCCTCAAAAATAGTTAAAAGTATTGAGTTTCTACGAAATATTGCTTTAATATTCGTAAAAGATCTCCATTATGGCTTTAAAGAGATGAATCCATTGCCAAAATCATACAAATCAACAGCATATTAAAAAACAAAGCATTCAGAAACGAAATTAAGCTTGCATTTCCTTTTTATACCAACGATGGATGGAGGACGAGGGGTGCATTCATTTATTCAAAAAGTTTGCAACGCCCAGAAGGAAGAATCAGAGACCCCACAAAAGATTGAATCATATTCTAAATTGATTTGAGCATGTCCGTGTATCCGGTTGTCCGTATGTCCATCTGTCCGTCTTTGTAATGCCTGTTCTGTAATGTTCTCTTACCCGCAAAAATTTTAGCTATCTGCTTCAGATTTGGCAGAAATATTACAAGCTCTTGCCTACAGTACATTACATGAAATGAGGACACCTCTGTTTCTACAAAAATAGTAAAAGATTAATTTTTTGCTCCTGTGAACGTCTTTGTTTCCGCGTGAGAGACAAGACAAACACCATATAAATTTCCACTTTTTTTCCAAAAATAGATAAAATCCGCCGCGCCCACCCAATTTGGAAATTTAGTTCATTTTCTTTTTTTTAGGATAACCATGATGGGTATAAAAGATTCGAATCGTCACGATCGAATATAAATTTCTCACTTGTTATTTCTTATACTCAACGCAGAGGATATATCCGATTTATTCAATATGTGCAACGCATACAAACATGCATCAAAAATTCCTTAGAGTGTAGACATTAGTGATCAGTAGTAGCAAGGAAAATAATTTATTCTATCTATCTGTCTGTTTGTCTGTCCGTTCGTCTGTCTGTCTATCTGTCTGCCTATCTGTCTGTCTGTCTGTCTGTTAACATCACTATTCTAACTTTGAAAGTTTATAAAGGGTTTATAAAAAATTTCATCTCATATTTTTATTCTTTTTCTGTTTTCAGTTCATGGGCCCATCAATAATTGGCAGCAAATTTAACAGTCTTTAGTTTCATCCAATTATTGCTTAACAATTTCACGACTTTAAACTCAATGTAAAAGTTCGTCTTAATAAATTTTGCGTATGTTAAGATCTCGAGCAGTTTCATCTAAATAAAATGATGCGAAGTACACGATACCATCTACTATAGGAATGAATGAATGAATGAATGGATTCCGTTAACATCTTCTAATCAAATAGTATGCATATATAAAAGAATGAAAAAAATGTTGCGCTCAGACTGAATATAACAAGTTTTTGCTCTTTTCTTATCAAATATTATTTCAATCCAGTACCGAGATTTAATATTTTAGACAACCTACTAATCCTATTATGGCACAGTAGATAGATAGACTATTTAGCAAAAGATTTTTTTAATTGATATTAAAAACTATACTATAGAATGCGAAATTATTATTCAATTTAATTTGTTTTTTAATCTCTTTTTTTTTTTTTTTTTTTTTCTTTTTAAAGCCTCAGTACACTCGATGTATTCTAAATTCGCCTTCAACTGAATGTAGTCGAGTTTCTCTTTATATATCTCTTATTTCATTTTTTCTCTCTTTAAATGCTTATACTATATATAAATATATATATAAATATATATATGTATATATATATATCCATATATAAAAGGTATTTGTTTCATTGTGATCACTGTTTGTCATTCAAAAGTTACCGGCAACAACAGAATATTATCATTCATTTAACTGCTTTGCATTGAACACAACCGTGTTTGAGGCAAAAAAAAAAAAAAAAAAGAAGGAAATTTTTTAAAAATATCAGTAAATAAAAAAAAAAAGGAAATAATTTTTTTTTTTTTTTACATATGCAATAAAACTTTTAAAAATATTAACTAATATTTCGTTTTCAATATTATTGTGTTGTTATCAAACTATTTTAGAAACTGAGCTCTGCCACAATTGCAGTCAGACTTACGTGCCGGTTAGATTACGACAGACATATACCGTTTATAACCGTTTTTGCAATAATTTTGATTGTGATGAAACATTGATATGAAATATATGTAAAATGTGATGTAAAAACAAAACAAAACAAAAAAAAACAGAGGTCAAAACTAAAATAATAATTAAGAATAGAAAACGTTATAAGGAAGGAATTTTTTCTCTTTTAAAAAGATTACATCCGGGCTTTGCCGTTAAAAAGATTGAAGTGAATTATGAAAATTAATCATATTTATGTGAAGTCAAAGTGTTTCAAAATATTTTTGAACAAGGTAAGAGAAAATATCATAATCATCATCATGTCCATCGATTAGTAAGTCTTTCACATTCAGACATATATATTTGACTGATTTTGATACTCATCACCGAAGGATCAGTGATATGTTGATTTTGTCAAAACGTAGGCTTGCAACGTACAGAGGGAAGCCTCAGAGATCCCATACATTATGTATAGTGATGATCAGCAGCAAATTGTGAATCGATTCAGGCATGTTCGTCAGTCCGTCAGTCCGTCTGTTCATTTGTATGGTTTCTTCTGGCTGTAAAATTATAAAAATATTCTACGCTATCGTGTAAACTGAGAGCATCTATGTTTGCCGAAAAAGAAAAACTAACTCCCAAACTGCCACAGAAAGATCTGTAAAAATTTGGGCGATGCTACAGCATCTGTACAAAAATGAAAAACATCGGCCAAGCTCATGTTCTGCGAAAACCTTCATACCGCCCAGAAGCTTCAAACTTGAAAAGCCTCAAAAAGTATATATTTTGCTGACCAGTCTTGAATCCGCAAGACTGAAGATATCATAAGGCCCAGAAGCTTCAAACTTGAAAAGCCTCATAAAGTATATATTTTGCTGACCAGTCTTGAATCCGCAATACTGAAGATATCATATATAAATTTGTAAAAATATGTGAAAATTACCTAAATTACTATGAAAATTTCCACTTTAATTGTACAAATATAGAAAAGTCAACCACGCCCTTTAAATATGAAGAGTAACGAAACTTTGTTGTTTTGTTCTGTTTTTTACGTTTCTGATTTTAGGATAACGGCGCTGGGTATAAATAATTTGATCACAGTCGAATATAATTTTCTTACATGTTAAAGTATAATTCGGTCAAGAAATCAAAATAAGACTCTGAAGAGATTTAGTTATGTCAATGTGTCAATGGGGCTTTTATTCTTGGGATTTTCATAATCACTGAAACGATACCGATACCTTAAACGCTGTAGGAACTATCAACTTAAACTGTAGTAATAATTGTATAGAAGCCGTCTAAAGATTGGATCTGCAAACACTTCCGCACCGCAATTATCTGAATAATTTTAGTTTTAATTATTAAAAAGATGAATAACCAAAAATTAACGAGACATCTTTGCCTCTATATCCGTTTATTCATTGATTCGTACCTCTCCTAATTGCTGCCGGACTTTGTAAAGTCGTAATAGATGAAAGGGAAAGCCATGATAAGGCTGTTTTTGCTTCACGTCAATGTTTCGAACTCTTAACTAATTACGGTGGTAGATGCGATAAAGGATAAAGGATAAACTACATCAAAAAAAAAAAAAAAAAAAAAAAAAAATAAGATAGGATTGTATCCACCGTCCAGTGCAGAATGGAGTTATGTTAAATTTATCACTTGGGTTGGAAAATATCCGTAAATACGAATCGATAAATTCACAAAATATATGAATTATAAAGCAATACACGAGTGTAAAATATAACAATCGTTATAAGTTTGTTCTTCTCGTTGGGCGACCATCCATCCATCATAGAAACATTGTCACAATATTTGTATATTTGCATAATTGTTTGTAGTTGATGACTAAGTTTTAACCCTTACATGCCTATTGTTGTCAATTGCCTGTATTTCAGTTCCCCACTTAATTTTAAAATTCATTTCAAAATTAGATAATTAATATGTCATATTAATAATCTTAAAATTATATACATATAAATATATTATAAATATATTATATTACGATATAAAATATTATGTATTTTAAAAGTAATTTGTATGTAGCCAATTGGCAACAATATGCGCTCAAGCTTTAAAGTTAACAAATTATAGCTTTCGTTTAAAGACTCGCCTGAAATTGTTTAAAAAGAAAATATAACAATAAAAAATATGTGCAATCAAATGATATTCATAAATATTCTTTTCATTGACTTATAGATCGTACAAGTTATCCGTAGAAATTTATTCATATGGCATATGTGCATAAAGGATTCCAGATAACAAAGTAGTTCCGAAATCCTGCATCAAGATTTATTTCAAAAGGAATGCAATTTCCGCATTTCGTATTCTTTGGTGTCTTGAAGAACTTCATTTTATTCATTTAGGAGAATTAAAATTTTTTCCTTTGTTATCAAAAAGCAATAATTGGCTAAATGAATAGTCAATAAAAAATAAATGAAATTCAAATGTAAATTGAATTTCTTAATGAATACGGAAACAATGAAAAACAAGAAGAAGAAGAAGAAGAAGTAATTTAAAGCATATCTCTAAGAGTCCTTTAAAGTAAAATTACCTGAACTCATTTTATTATGCATAACTATGCGAGTAATGGGTCGTATAAGTGACATAAAAAATTATTGTAAATAAACTGTCAACGTATAGAGATTTTGTAAAAAAATGTCTGATTGCATTTTATACCCGTGAAATTTTTTTACACCTAAAATGCACGAGTCGATATGCCAATTAATTAATTAAATTCAAAACTTTTCATTTCGAACACCTACACCTACACTTTGCGTCAACACCTTGAATATGTGTTCTAAAGTATTACAAATTATCATATCTGGACTCGTATAAAGCATTTGGTTGATACATGAACACGCGTATAATAATATTAAAAAAATGTTGTTGTTTTCTGTTTTTTTGTTTTTTTTTTTTTTGGAGGTTTTTGAACCAAATAAAAATATTGAACATAAAAAGCAAGAATTTTTGAAATTATTAATGAGCGCGTAAAACATGTAACCGCTATCTTAAAAAAACACATTTATTGATATAAACGGGGGGGGAAGAAAAAATACAAATTAAAAAAACTTATTAAGAGACAACTGAATAAAAATTATACTCGACTTAAGGCGAATATTTGATATCTACACTTTCAAGCCATTATATTAGAATATCAATGCGTTTTGTTAAGTGAAGGCACTGATCGAGTTGCTCTTGCTAATCTTTTAGATGACTTCGGTGATATTTGTATTGAGTTCTTAATTAAAATAATCTTGTAAAACTTGACTACTCCGACATTGTGGCATTTTTCAACTTGGTATGAGGGTATCAACTAACAAGTTGAAACATACAAGCCAGCATCTAAGATTAAGCTAAGGCCCCAGCTTTTATGCTATCGATCTATGCATGCACGTTATAGGGTCATCAAAGCATATTTGTAGTTGTAACAAACGTAAGGATAACTTTAACATATTTCCAATCTTGGTAATGATAATTATAAAAATAATTTCTCGAAACAATACCAAGGAAGTCGGTTAAATAAATAAACAGATTGTTTACAAGGGTATGAAAAATGTTTAAAGAGAGAAATAAAAATCGGAAAATTCGAATTAGAAATTTGTGCATAAAAAGTTTTGCAATTTCTTGCTAATTATACACTTGTTAATTGACTCTTTACGTGAGTCTGTCCATTTATCAAATTATTAGATAATTATTTATAAAAATTATTTAGAGAAATATTTAATCTATTATTGATTACATTAATTGTTTGCATTGTTTTTCTTGCTGATAGCGAATTCGAAACGGGATCATCTTCCTTTTCCAATCTGATCTTTTATATTAATCCAGAATTACATCTTTTTAATATCCTTTTTTAAGATGCAAGAGCACGGAAACGTTCTAAATGAAGTCATCACATTACGCTCTTCTGATCTATAATACTTTGCTTATCGTATACGTACATATTGAAGTTCGGATATTCTTTAGAGACTCGGTTTCCTACAAATTTAAGCAACCTAGAAAATATTTTCGAATCGAAGAACTATTTAAAAAATTTAATCTTTGTATTCTCATACTGGGTAAGAAACTCACAATATTTTATACTCGATATAATCATATCTGTCCGTCTTTCTGTTCTTTAGTTAGCAAATCTGAAGGGATGGAATTAATGACAATCATTCAAAATTAGTGCAAGCGTAGACATAAAAATTCGCATGACATTTACTAACCGATTGTTTGATTGTAGATACCAATTACAATAACACGAAAAGCTGAAATTTAAAAATATTTGTTAATTAAGTCTATTTAGTCCCAGCGATATAATTAGGAAAATATTCCAGATATATCACTCAATATATACCCATTTCCAATTTATCCGTTATCTATTTAGGAAAATAGTTTTCTTCTTTTCAAATTCCTTTTCAAACTTATAGCGATTTTCAATCATTACGTTTTCGATATTCGTCTGAGGAATTCTATTAAAAGCTCATGTACGCATATGGTTGGTTTTTATAAATAGATTTTTCACCAAACGCAATATAAACGATTATGATTAAGCAAAGAATTTCAATTTAATTCTTCGAATATCTCCGGTAATGAAAACCCAATAGTTTAGAGAAGAAATTTAATAAATTTATGAATTAAGCGAAGACATCTTTATCACTACAATAACAAAGCACTTCATCACGAGACCGATAGTTTGTTAATAAGCGTAGAATTAGTAGTTAGGTCCGCCTGTCCATTTAATGCCCAATTCTTAAAAAGATTTCAAACTGGACGATAAATATTTTCTTGCTTTCACACGACAGTCTTAGTTGCTAGTGCCTGCTCCTTCACTTTATCTTGAGAATATATTTGTTTTGGGTATAAATAAATTTATAATAATCACAATATATATTAATGTATATATATATATATATATATATATGTACGATATTTGATATCAATATGAAACAAATATTTTTACTAAGAAATAGAAAACCACAAAACATTAATTTATAATACTTGTTAGAAATGTGGACGGCAACAACTCGTAGGTAATTATTTAAACAAAAATTCATAGTAAATCGTTGGCACCGACCACTTCCAACCTTTAGATATAGACTGAGAAATATATTATAAATTATGGGCTTGTCGGATGGTCAATCGAAGTTAGTTTGTATTGAAGCACTGAACGAACTTGATACCATATCCGTTTTGATATGAGCTGATCTTTAAATTTCTTTGTCCAAAAACTTGTGAAAAATTACTTTTTCACTTTTCCTATGCAATTAGTTTTCTTACGATTCAAATCAATATGCGATTTTCGAATTGGTCGCTGAAAAGGTAAATTTATGCATAATACCGCGAATTTCATTTTAATCTTTCAAGCTTTTGCAGCGACTGTTGAGCGTTACATAGCGTCCATTATTGTGATAGTTAAAGATAAGTAAACTGAGACGTTGATCTGTGCCAAACGCATTCAGACATGCTTTGTCCCACTAAATAATAATCATCTACTTATCGAGTTTTGCAATATATTTAAATTAATTTATATGACGACATGCAGTAAGATTTCTAACATTTAATCTCTAATCGGGATCTCTTCACTGGTATTATTTGTGATTTATTATTCATAAAATCATGCATAAAGTCATTATTAATGCCATCAGTTTATTCAAAGCAAAGTGTATTGCTTGGGTTGGGTTGAAATCACCAACTAAATCTTTTCTTAAATGTTCTAAGAGCAATGGCACGATCCAATTGTTTTCTTTGAAATCTTCGCATTTTATTATATTTACACCCATCACTGTAAGATGGGGCTACACTCGTTTCGTCTTTTTTTTTTTCATCCAAAAGGAAACTTCGGAGACTCTATAAAGTATATATATTCTTGATCAGAGTGAAATTCTGAGTTGATTTAGTCATGTCTGTCCGTCTGTGTGGTGTGTGTGGTGTGTGTTCTTGGTACTATCCTTGCCGCAAAAATGAACATATCGACTTCATATTTGATAAAAACAAGTTTTTGCACGCAGGTTAGTATTGAAAATGCGCCAAAATGGTCAGAGCACAAGCCCGCAATAGAGTATAAACTGAACGCAATTCCGTTTTCCCTAACAAAAATTCGTGGGTTTTCACTCGTTACGCGAAAAGTATTAAAGTTGGAAGGATGAAATTTTCCACATTTGCTTTACGACACACTTTACTGTCTAGGTGTAGAAATGAAACCAACCGGCCATGCCCACACAAAGTTACAAGTAATTAAATTTTATTTTTTTCACTCTTTTGAGTTTTCATGCTCGTTCATTATAAGGCGAACAAGACAGAATGTTTAATGTTGGAGTGTAACTGTACACCCCTCAAATGAAGATATATTATCGGCGTAAAAATGGGTTAGTTCTGAAATGCATGCGGCAGACAGCACGATTAGTTTTTTCTTAATCATACCAACGATATGGGTATCAAACAAAAGCCCTTCGAGAGTGGAATGCGAAAAACATGGTGGTATGCGAGATTCGCAAGATATTCACTCAAAAAATAAAACTTTTAAATTTTCTCATTTGATATATTGACCCATATATATACAAACACACACACACACAGATTAATTTAAGGAATTTTTCTTTTTTATTTAATCGCGACCCAATTAACAATAAGATGATTATAAAACAAATATCGAGAAAGTTTCACATCGCACCTTACTTGTATCTATCATCATCAACTTACTGCTACATACATAGGGAATTTCTACTTCTATAGTAGCTAGCTTTTGGTAAATGTGAGATCTGATCTGTCGACAGATATCATTGAACTAATTTCGTTACTCGCTATTCCTATGTTAGTATTATTAGTATCCGATCCATACTCGCGCACATACAACCACTTATAATAATCGTTGTGACGAGTATTGCATAATTTTTTCATCAATAATTCATTATCTGGAAAATTTACCGAATTTTTAAAAATTCATAGTGAAAAATCTTATCGATCTTACGATCAACTTATATGCTTGTAATTAACAAAAAATTTAATTAATATTTAAGAAAATCAAATATAATAACAGATCCCCCTATGCGCTCACTGCTTGATGCACCTAGGGTAGGGTGCAATTAGGCAAAGAATTGCGAATTCATTTAAGACGCCAGCGTTTTTTATATTCTAAACCTAGACTAGCTATTTAAGGCAATGTTTAATTTAGTGTTTTCATTAAATTACAAGCAGTTAATTAATGAGAACACACATAAAAATTAATTAATGAAAATTATAAATGCGAAATAATAAAATCACATTAAGAACGCGATGTTTTTTCATTTTCTTTTCTCTTTCAATTATAAATAAAGATTTTAAAAAACATATAAGACAACCAAGAAAATTATATTCAGTGCGGACCCAAATTTTTGTATCGATCAACTTTTTTGAAAAAAATCAAAAAAGAAAATCGAAAAAAGAATGAAATTTTGGTGTTGGATAGCCGTGGCTGTTTTCTTTCATTTTCATACAGTTGTGTGATTGCGAAAATATGAAAGTTCTTCATGCCGTACCTGCTACGGTTAATGAGTAATAAGCAAATAAATCCATTTCTTTTTTTTTTTTTTTGCTCTCAGCTTACGTTGTACTGCAAATGTATTTTCTGATCGATTTTGCCCTTTTTCTATATTAACCTGCGGGCAAGAACTTCTAGGCGTTTTGCGACCCGGAGAATTTTTAACAAAGCTGTTACACAGACGGACAAGTCAACTTGCCTAAGCACAAGTCAACGCTTGATACTGATTAAGAATATTTAAACTTCATTAGATTCTCTGAAGATGCGTTCCGGGTGTTGCAAGTATTTTGAGAACAAACACATACCTCCCCCCCTTTTGGCTGAGCACATAACAATTAAGAAAAGCTATACACTTGCTAAGACGATTTTTGAATATTTTCCTTTTATCGTGAATATTATTTTCAAAATTGCTCCGTCATTTCTTCAATGATAGATGGATTATGTGCCTCTTTTGAAATTTCAGTATATATACATACATTAAACTGTCACAAGCGCTGAGATTGACAATTGTTAGTATTATTATTATTTCGTTTTTTTTTAATATGACCAATCACTCAGGGTGTGTCTCCTATTCGCGGAAGTGAGGAAGAAAAAAAGGAATAGGAAAGCGGGGGCCGTAGCCTAGTGAATGTGAGCCCAATCGATAAGTGTTATGCCTTTACCGCCTGAACACTCACTATAGCTACGACCAAAGTCGCGAACCCGCGAACACTCGCTTTTTGATCTCGATTCTTACCTACTGGGCTACTCATGCGTACAATTTTTATTATTTTTACTATTCATAGCCTTCATACTTTGGACACCAGTCATGTTAGCAATTATAACTCGCTTCTTTTTACAACATATCAAAGGACAGACGGACTGATTATGAATCTTATGCTGAAATGGAATATTTATATCTTCCAGACCATCAAAAATGTTTTGACAACAAAATTTATTTACACCAATCCCCCGGCAGTGGATATAGTGGACAGAATAAGAAAAAAACAATAATAGCGGGCTTGGCATTTAATCAATCCTAAACGAGCTCATTTTAATACATAAATTATAATCAATTAATTAATTAAATCAATATTGACATAAAAAAAAAAAAAAAAAGTAAATAATATCTGGTTTTCTGATGTATTGCACTGTTTTTTTTTTTATAAAATTCATCAAATAATTATTATTAATAATGATTCTTTATTATTATAGAATTAAAAATACGTACCAGTATTGTTGTAGAGGCAGACAGAGGAAGTAAAATATTTATTGCATACAAATAGCGTACAAGAAGATCAAGATAAGAAAAGAGAAGAAAAATGGATTCATCATATGTTAAAACACCGAAACGTTATGTTATTGAAGATTCAAGTGAGTAGAATTTTTTCTAAAAATTTCCTTTTTTTTTTTTTTTTTTTTTTATATTAAAATAATACTTCCTCTCATCAGATTCATTCAATTAATACACAATTAGAGCAGGTTTTTATTTCATAATAGAAAACAACAATTTCCATGAGAAAATTACTATTTACTAACAAAAAGCACTGCAATGTGTTCATCTGGTCTTCATATAACTTAAATAAGTCATTTCATTTTAATTATAAAGATAAGATATTAATTGCAGGCGAGCAACATTATATAAAAATGTGTTAATTCGTATTAAGTACTACTTGTAATCTTTTCATGTGCATAATACTTTCATTTCTTAATTGTCATAATTTTTATGTAAAAAAAAAAAATTATTTTTTAATTTAGTTTTAAAATTTTTTTTTTTTTTTTATTTTTTTTTTTTTTTTTTTTTTTTTTTTATTTTTTTTTATTTTGAATGTCTGATATATCAATTTCGTCGTTCCGCTTGTAAGATGAAACTGAACTTATTCTAGATTGCTTATTATAAGTAAGTATTTCTAATGCTGAAAGGCTGACGGAAAGCCGAGGCGATCCCTGTCGATCGTAGTACTCTTAAAGTCGTAAATATGGAAATATATATATATACGGCTAACGGCTGACGGAAAGCCAAGGCGATCCCTGTCGATCGTAGTACTCTTAAAGTCGTGAAAATGGAAATATATATTTATATACGGCTGACGGCTGACGGAAAGCCGAGACAGATCCCTGTCGATCGTAGTACTCTTAAAGTCGTAAATATGGAAATATATATATATACGGCTGACGGCTGACGGCTGACGGAAAGCCGAGACAGATCCCTGTCGATCGTAGTACTCTTAAAGTCGTAAATATGGAAATATATATATATACGACTGACGGCTGACGGCTGGCGGCTGATGGCTGACGGAAAGCCAAGGCGATCCCTGTCGATCATAGTACTCTTAAAGTCGTGAAAATGGAAATATATATTTATATCAATATATATGTGTATATGTAATTAGATTAGGTCGGCAGATCAAATTCTGAAATAATCGCCATATCCGTATAACACTATCAGAGGAAGTATGAAATGATGCGATCTCTTTTTTCATAATCATTTGCCAACGCCATGAGATTATTTCAAGAGACTTTCTTTTCTAAATGTTTTCACATTTCTTATTGTAAGCTATCAAAATCGTCAAAATGCTGAACTGATATTCACTTCGTCCCCGTAACTCAACAATCGATATATACGCCTCCTTATTTTCTTATTAATAAGAATTAGAAACGCAAGCAGGTACATAATGCGGAGTACGGAAAATCCACATTTATTAATCCGTCCGTCCGTCCTTCTCCACATTTGAACAATTGTGGCTTCAACACTTATGGCTTATTTTGAGCAAAACAGATTTCGAAGATATATTAAAAATGGTTTTGTCAGAATATTTTAAGGACGAAGAACTTTCATTCAAGACGTAATAGCACTGCATGGATTCCTACTTAAATTAAAGATGCGTGCAAGATTGTGATTGACTTAAGAATGCGACATAAGTGCAATTAAAATATTCTTTAAACATGTGAATATCGTGAACAATGCCGACTTTTATCGTCTTTTTATAAATTTTAAACATTTTTCATTACATACTATGATGAATAAGTAAAATTGCCGCTTGAAATTGCTAGCAAACTAGCAAACCACAAACTTGTATAAGATGCAATTATATCCACAAAATGTGCGCAATTGCAATGGACGTGAAAGCGGCGAGAAGCGGGAGTAATCTTAAAGAAAGGAGCGAAGCATTGAAAATGAGATTCGATAAAGACTCGCTTGCATTCCTTGCTAGGAGCAGGATCCTGATGGATATGAAGTATAGGAAAGAGGAACAGACATTTGACATTTTATACACGAATACCTACATATTCATCCTTTTCTCCTTTGTTTTAATATTTTTCGGTTTTTTCTTTTTTTTTTTTTACTTATTCGCTTAAAGTGCTGGGTGTCAAAGATTCGTCTCAAGGGGAATATAATTTTCTTGCTTGGTTTAGTTATGTTATTTTATAACGTGTAAATTATTTAATGTTAATATTGAATAATAGTTTAATGTATTAAATAATTCCATTGTTTAAGTAATTAAGTGATGATGTTACGATGTGTTGTGCGCGCTAACAAAATCAACAATAATTAAAATTTTGTAATTTCTTAATAAGTAAAATTAAGATTCATTACCAGCATTAGTAAATGGTTTTCATTTATCATGGAAAGTAAGAAACAAAGCTGTTGTTGTTATTATTTGCTTTCATGATGCATATGCATCCGGGTTTTAAAGAACCGCTTACAAACATAGAATAAAAACAAATTTATTCATTTATCATAAATTGTTTTCTTTTCTTCACTCAAAGCTGGAGAAGATTGCACATTAAATTTTCCTAACATTCAGTTCTTTAATGCATTGTCTTTACACTGCACAATACGTTAAGCACAATACGTCAATGGCGAATTTCAAAGCATATCCAGAAGAAAATTCGCCATCAGCGAACATAATGGTAATGTGATTGGGGGGAAGATCTGAGCTATTCATGCGTGCTTTGTAAAATTTTCACGTCATACTTATAAGCGGTATAAAAAGACTTGTATATAATATTAGCGCACAAACATAAAAGTGCTTCCATTATTCATAGCCCTACTTCTAAAGTCTTCTTCTTCTTCTTCTTCTTCTTCTATGCACAGTGGCTTTCATTTACATTTGAACATATATCTTTAGACTTTAAATATATGTTCCTTTTTGCCGCATGAGTAGCCCGAGTAGGCAAAGGATCGCGACTAACCACCCAATTGAGGTAAAGTTTTCAATGCTGACGAGAGTACATGATCTCAGTTATCCGACAGCCTTTAAATCCATATCTTGTAAATTTATTTACAAGACATACGGACAATAAGTAATTAAATAAATAAATATATTGCTTAGCTTATATAGGCCAGAATCTCAAGGTGATGCAGAATGTGATTATATATGAAATTTCTGGGCATTACAAAGGAAAAAAGAAATTGGAAATTTATCAAACACATACATACATATTTATTGAATTGATGGCTAAGTGATTTAGAGGCGGACGTACAAAATCGCTTTCTCAAGCTGGCGAAGGGCTTTGCTGCGTCAAAATCATAAGATTTTCAATTAGTCTCTATATCGTTTTTCATTAAAGATAACCATTATATTAATGGATTTGTGCTATATATCGGACATGGACTTATAACTGAAATCATTAACTGTTGAGCAAATAAATTTGCAAAATTTTAAAATCAATTCAGCCAGCATTGCGTGCAAATTATTTGTGTATGTTTCTAGAACATAGTCAAGGTGCGTTATTATTCCTTATATATAGAAATACATACATATATACATATATACGTATATACATATATATATATATATATATATATACAATATACACACAATTATTATTTTCGCACTAAAGTTAATATATCCTACTCACTGTGTGGTGCGGGAATGAATGAAAAAACAATAACGAATACCTTTCACCAACGGAAGTGCGTTAATGACCATGAAATCATAGGTAAATGTTGTTCAAGCTATAATGCATAGAATTTGTAATTAAACAACTTTCAAAATTCAATTAAACTGATTACAAATATCTAACAAAAGCATATTTATTTAAGAAAAACATTTATTTATTTATTTTATTTTTTTTTTATTTTTGTTTTTCTATCCCATTTAATGTAACTAAATATATATATATATATATATATATATTTTTTTGTTTTGCTTTATATTACTTTAAATTGTCTGTGTTGAAGGATTTAAATAGGTTTTCAAAATATTTAAATTATAAAAATGAACAACAAAAACAAATAAGAATATTATATTCAGGTGCAACCTAATCCCTCATATCGAGTATCTATCGACTAAAATAATTGAGTTTCGATACTCCATAATATTAAGTGAATGCAGGCGTTGTAACATCATCGAGAAAATGTATTTGGAGATGAGTAAGAAACACAACATTGTCAGCTTTTGAAAATCGAGCTGTTCTCACTTTATATTGCATTTTGGACGTGTCCAAGAAGTCCTAATAATTTCTGCCAAATCTGAAGGTGACATTTGCATTTTTGCTTCCAGGTGAATGTTCACCCCAGTCATTATACAAGCAGAAAAGTGGACAGACAGACGAACAGACAAACGCATTAGCAAGCAATCAATCGGCAACACGGACATATTTAAATCGATTCCGAATTTTATACTGATCTAGAAAACACATAGTTTGTAGGGTGCTTGAAGCTTCCTTCTGAATTTTGCAATCATTTGGAGAAACGGAATATAACCCATCTTTCGGTTGTGGGTATAACATAAGAAAAAAGGCGGACATACGAACAGACGATTCTGAATCGTTCGGTATAATAAAAAAACAGGCCTATCCCAAGCCCTCACGCATTCATATCCATAACTAACTTATGCAAGTGATGGCATATTTTGACTTATTCTGTTAGATAGTGATATAGAGATAATTACGTTGGATAAGTGATCGAATCTCTAATACCCATCACGGCTGTCCTAGAAAAGATTACAGAAAAAGAAAGGAAGTAAATTTTCATAACACATAATATAGGATGGGCGCGGCTGATGTTTTTCTATTTTCTGAATAAAAGCGGAAATTTATATGGCGTATATGTTGCACTGTACGAGTGACAAGCATAGGCGTGTCCTTTAAGAAAATTAGGTCATTCTCACTTTCTTTTGCAAATTTGTCTTCATTTTTGCGAAGGGGGGAAAGTGTACCACAGGTACTGCATAGCTGGGGAGATGGACATGCCTAGGTGCGTTCCAAATTTTAAGGTACACAATATTTCATATAATTTATGAGGTAACTGAAGTCGTTGAAAAGCAATTAAATTTTGATATACCATAATATTGAATAGGCGTGGTCAATTTCTTCCATATTTGCATAGATACTATAGTATATAAATTTATCTGCTGTAGTTTATGAGTAACGAGCGAAAAATCAATTTTTCATACCGGTTGAGAACAAACACCGATACCGATACCTTCGATCGATTTGGTCCATTATCAATATCACCCTGCATGCAAGAACTTCCAATGTTCCTGCCAAGCTTGAAGTCGATAGCTTGCTTTTTGCCGTCAGGAGGACTGACAGACGGACAGACGGACATGCTTAAATCGATTCAGAATTTGATGCAGATCAAGAATATATGTTCTTTGTGGGATCTCTGGGCCTGGCAAATTTTTTGATAACAAGAATATCATCCCCATGGTTCGGTGATGGGTATATAAAAATGGTACGATTTCGTTTTTTTTCTTAGAAATCTATCGTTTTTGTGAACCAGGGAACGTTGTAGATAAAAATAGTTCCATAAGAGCTACTAGTTATGTTCCTAATTTAAGGAAATATTTTAAGAACACTTGCATATATTTAACTAAAGCAACAGTCATCGAATATTCGTCAAGATTTTCAATTGTAAAAATAAAATTAATGCCGCCAGACAATATTAAGCAGTCAGAGTTGGATAATGTATTTAAAATATTCAACCTACGTATGTCTACGTAATCTACGTAATTGATTAATGTTGCATGTTAGATTAATTGCACACACATACATGTAAACATAATTTTGGAATATCCACTATTAGTAAACCTATCATTATGACAATGATGACACACCTCTTTGCATGGGATTTTCTAACGATTTACTACAACACTATTACACGAGTTACAAAATACAGGAAAATCACGATTTATATAAATTGTCTAAAGTATTGCATGAAAAAATTAACAAAAAGAGTACAATCAAATGAAATTGTTATATGTGACATTTAATGCTTTTTTTTTTTTTTATTTATATTAAGTATTAATAGAAATCAATATTTCGATGGCCGGAAAAATCTCAATAAACTGACAGTAATATTAGAATAGCAATAAGCATATCAAAGCTATATCCGATGCCATAATCACAATCGGTAATTGAAAAGTTAAAAAATCATTATTGAAAGGTTCGAAAGGTCGAAGGCAAGCTTATCGCACAATGCGCAATGCGATCTTTAAATCCTTAAACATGTTAACAATGATATGCTTGGTCAATACAATCAAATAATTGGTCACAATACAGAATACATTGAAGTGCTAAATAGTAGACTTCGTGGATTTGAATATGCCAGCGAACGACTTCAACCTTCTAAATAAATCTTCTTCAGACTTTTACGACTGGCAGATCTCGCTGTCCGTAGTATAGAACGTTTTTCATTATGTTCGACCCTCATTGAATTTTTTTTATCTGTAAGACTGTAGGACATCTTACAATATGTTGATGAAATTGCGTTTTTGTGATAAGTAATTTCTTTAACTTTTTCAAATAAATCGCCGCAAACTGACGTTGATATCGAGTTGCTAAGCGAGTGATATCTAAAAGTGATCTTCTCGCATCAAGTCCTATCCTGCACATCCATGATCCATGAGATAGATATGACTTCATAAGCAAACATCTATGTAACTCTGACGTCGTGACCGTAAAGGAAGAAAAAGCGAAAAAGGAAAAGCCCGCAAAATATCGAACCACATTATTACATACATAGGTCTTTATAGTAATTAAAAACGTAAAAAAAAAAACAGGTCATCACTTTTTCGACAATCTAAGAATTTTTGTAGAATTTACTGTTATTGCGGGGAATCTCAACTATTAATTAATATTTTTTGATTTATTTATATACATATATATTTTTTTTTTTTGGATTAAAAATTTCTTTCTATTTTATAAATTTTTTATACTTTTGTTGCGTATAACGGAAATTACTTACAAACAATAATAAATTCATAATAAATTCTAATAATTATGAATGAACACATGAAAAACAAAAAAACAAAAAAACAAAAAAAAAATTATATAACTTTTAAAATTCTAGAAAGTTTTGTTATGTGCTCTTGTTCTATATTATAGTGTAAGTAATATATCTACAATAGTTAGTGTAGAATGTCATATACATATACATATATTAAGTGAATTGTGTGAACATTTTATCACGCACTTATACATAAATCCAAGTGTCAAGTTGAAGTTCAATGCAAAGCGATTGCGTGTATGTTAGTTAATAAATATATTCAGCTTAGAGCGAACTCTTTGGTACCCATCATTTCTTTGCTTGAGATCCTTAAAAACATAAAACATTATCGTATATTTAACATTCTGTAAGTGCTTAAGCATCGTAATTAAAAAAAAATTTATAATTGGACATGGGTTGTGCATAAAACGGCAGTCAAAGCATTAGAATACATCTAGCAAAGCAAAGCTGAAAAATGTTATAGTCTTTAGAAGATATATTAAGAAGATTATAAATCGTGCTCCTTTCATTTCTTTCTTCGAACTTATATCGTGACTTCTTCGATCATTTAATTTATCAAAGTCTACATTGATTTGTAAAGAAAACCTACACATTCTCTACAACATATGCAAATTATTTAAATTCGCGTTCGGTTAACGTTGTTTGCTGTTTCGATCAGGAATCATTGCAAATCTTTTACATCAAAATACTGGACAATTGGAAGAATTGATGATTTCCTTTACATTTGACTTCAGTTACAATTATAAATGAAAAATGTCACAAGTAAAACTTGGAAGAAACATTCGTTTATCGATTCGCAAACATGCGAAGTATCTTCATATGTATCATAAGCGAATTGAAAATTAAAATTCTTACCGACCTATGGATAGTATTCGTCGATATTCATCATGTATGTAAAAGCTGTGAGACAATTTAATTTTCAAATGCATATCCGATTCGTATCCGTATGATAACATTTCAGTACCACCCTAATCGATTAAATTAAATATTTCGAGAACTTTTCGAAAATTCGGAATGATAAACAACTTCAATCTTTGCTAACAACTTATGCATATTTTTTAATAAATTATAAATAATAATAATAATAAATTATAAATAAATTATAAATAAATTATATATAAATTTTATATATATATATATATATATATATATATATATATATATATATATTACATATATATATCTATTTTCAATCGTATGCAGCACGAAACGAGGATATCTAAAGAAAGTAGTATGTGATCAGTGTACGCACCTTGACATATTTAAATTCCAGGCCCTTGAGAATAACTACGGATTGTTAGAATCGTATATAAATGTTCCGTTGCATTTAATGGGATTCACACGCATAAACTTTTCTACGTTTTTTTGTTTTTTTTTTGTTTTTTTGAGAGGAACGATGGTGAGAATTTAAAATCGAACTTCACACTCCTCTGATTAAATTAAATTTAGTTAATTAATCGCCGAAGAAAAGGGAAAAATCATGCTCTAGCTCATCGAAGTTTAACTAAATATTGTTAAGCTTAAACAGACACGTCAGGAGTAAAGAAAACAGATTTGAAAAGGAATTCATTCCTCTTGTTCTGATCGAATTTCGTTATTCAGGCGCATCAAGATCCCAAGATCTTCAACTCTCTTTTTGCTATGAGTTACAAACGTTCCACACATCTAATATGCACGCTTTGGTCGATAGGAAAGCGAACTTGTTGTCAATGAACGCAAATCATTTAAACATCTTTGTAAGCATGTATCTAATTAATGTTTAAAGAACACTTGAAATAAATAAATAAAAAAAAACATTAGATTTTTCTCGTAGCCGTCTTACAAAGTATTTCTACAATGCGTGAGTGTTGTGCGTTTTTCTAAGCTGACAAATACATATAACTTAACGTTGATTTATTTTGAAAACGTTTAGCACGTTTTACAATTGCTTTGTCTAATTGACTATTTAATAAACTACATATCATATGCATAAATAAATACATCTACTGGGTTAGTCGAAAAAATATTAAGCCCGTAAATTATTAAAATCTGATTGTTTCGTTGAACAATTCAACGGGATTCATATTCATTCGCATTCATTGACGCACGCTTATTACAAACGCAATTGCGCTTAGCTAGGCGCAATACTTTATAAGATATCGATTAAATATCTATAAATATTTTTAATTAAATTTTATGCATTCAACTGATATTTAAATTAAGTAAAACAATAAAATAATTGAAAATATAAAGAAATTAAAATCTCATAACGATATTCGAAAATTATTTGATTTTTATTTTTTCAAAGGCATAATAACTCGAAAGAATTTCAAAAATTTTGCAAAATTCTTTAATTACTTTGAGAATCTCATCCAATTCGAATATAAGTTAACTTTTAATAATAAAATGTTAAGAGTTAAGAGTTTCTTCTTCTTCACGGTTCATGTTCGTTTTTCATGTTCATAATTTCATAGTTTATTTTTCATAAAACAATTTTACAAAAATTTTCGAATGAAGTAAAAAAAATAATTTATTTTCATTTTTTTTATCGAATTTTTCAGTAACTAAAGTAACATCGGATGGCGAACCACACGAAATGATGACAATGATTGCTGGACTATCTGGATTTATTGTTGCTTTAATCATATTAGCAATCTTACTATTCTTCGTAATATCCAAACGATCACATAGGTAAATATAGCAAAGAGCCAATGAAAACGAAAAAGGGAAGAAAGAAATTATAAAAATAATTTCGGAATAGCTTTTTAATGCACAAGTAAGAAACGGAAAGCGCAGTTATTCAATAAGTATATCCTGTTATATATGGTGTCCCAAAACTTATGCCAGATTTCAATTAAATCGAAAGAGAGAGTTTTTTTTTTCTTTACTTGTACTTCCTCTGTTCAATCATAATTTATGTGCCCTACACGGCTTTGCTGGCTCTTTTATTGAAATTCTGATGATCATCGCAACGGGCGAGTACACGATCAGGAAAGGTCTCATGCAGTAATTGAATTGTTTCGCAATACATTTGACATGTGACACTGTCTTGTTGTAATCACACGTCATTCAAATCACTATCATCCAATTTAGGCAGAAAGAACTGGATCATCATAGTGCGATATCGAGCACCAGTCATAGTATCTGCTTGACCAGCCTTATTTTCGAAGAAATATGACCCAACTTTCACTATTTTTGAAATATTGCTCAACAATGAAAACGCCGAACGGACGAACATTATAGTCGGGCAAGGTCGACCATTAAATACCCTAAACCACATTGGCTAACACAATTCTTAGTTTTATATGAAATTATTATTATGGCTCAACTTTTCATTACCACATATCAAAAGTTCGACTTTTCTGCTCTACAAAGGATCAAGTTTCGTGAAAATCCTTATAAGGATAGGATCCAAAAAATAGACTTTGGTACACTTTTATTTTTATTATATTAAATTACTGTTGTAATATAATTTTCATCATGAAGCATTGACAGCCAGACCTTTTTGTCATATGAACTTCAGTTTTCGTTATATGAAAGGTGGGGAGAAGCAGTTCAAAAATTGCCCAACAGAATGCGGAAATCCTACCACTTAGTCACTTGCGAAGACTTTTCGAAAAAGTAGACCGACCCGAATCGTTTTCAATACCTTTCATCCTTGAGTCAAAACATATCGTTGTACCAAATTTTATTAAAATATCTCAAAAATTGTGACCTACAACTTGAGCACATATTTACATGGACAGACATCGGAGGGACAGACGGACAGATCATAGATCAGCACAATGAAAGGTGGGTCTATCTTAGGCCCTTCTGCGTGCGACCACCATAGGTGGTGCAGTTACTGGATGCTGTTACTTACTGAGCTTCAGTTTTAAAACGATTCTCGATTCTTGCGCTATCGTGTTGTGAAGTACAACGTTTACCGTGTATATTGAATACTTGCGAACTCATCTCTACTTCCTCGGTGTAGTCTGCGATAAATAATTTCAAATGACTATAAATATAGCGTCTTGCATATATTCGTTCCACTCTTATGTCTCGTTAACAGTGCAGCATCGTAAAGAATAGATTTTTTCTACTTATTCATCTGTGCAGAGAAGCTTATGATGATTGTAAGATACCTTTAATGTCTATAAAGAGCAGTCGCATACGAAAGCTGCGCAATTTGCCAGCATTATGAAAGCATATATCATCACAAGTAGGCCGAGCCATAGGCAGTTTTCATATTTTTATGGGAGCATTTAGTAAAAAATTGTTTTAACGAGACTCGAGTTTTTGATTGCTTTCGAATATAATCGTTCGGAGTCATATGTAAACATAAAGCAAGCATAGGATATATTCACCACCGACACGTATTGTCCCAATATTTAATCGTAAAATTTAACAACGTAGGGTAGTATCCCAAAAGAAACTGCGAGATAATTTGGCAAGCGATATAGGAAAAAGTGCCACCTTTTAAAACAGTGGTACACTAAAAGTGGTGGATATATGTGTGAGGAGAGAACATTCCTTGCTTGGTTTCCCTATATATTTCACGACTAAATTGTCGATTTGAACAAATTGAAATGGTAAACGAAAGTGAACTTGAAATCGTGAAATCTTTATCTTAGAATGGAGAAAAATTTAATAATATTTTGGCATTCGAGCAGTGTAGGAGGAGGCCGGAGGAGACGGATATCGTTAATCTTACTTAGAATATCATATTGACCGAGTACATACATATATTAAATATGTATTAAATTTATGCGGGCATCATAAACAACATGATCAAATTAGCGAAATCATTCACTATCCGTCAAGGGAAATAAAATGTTTGCATTTTTTTTGTTCTCTTTCACAGCCTCCATGAATGCCATCGTTGCTCGGTATCAAGTTCGGTGATTAGCAAAAGACCTTCGGCCAGCGATAGCGTTGACACAGATGTACAAAGCAAACGCACATCCATTGAAACGATTTATGAGGAAATTGGAGACACCCCAGTACCACGTTCAGCTTCGGTAGCTATAATTTATACGGGTAACCTTCAACGCAATTTAAATAAAGCATTCGAAAGTAGTGAATTAAATTTGCAAAGCTGCCTAACAAAAGGCATTAAAGAGAAGAAATACAAAAGAACGCATTGGCAAGATGAAGTCGAGAAGCGTCAAGCGGAGACCGCCATACAAATAGAACGTTATTGAAGTAAGAGTGGCAATTATTTATTTTAACCTATAGAGTGTAGTATGTAAATGTATGAAATTTAAAAGACTGAATATGTAAATTATGACAACTTATTATTAATTCATAAAAGAAATGTAATCATTTTTTGTTTATTTTTTTTTTTTTTTTTTTTTTTTTTTTTTTTTTTAAAAAAAATTGCTTTTTTTTGGTTTTTTTTTTTCACCCCAAATTTTAAAAAAAAATAAAAAATTTGTTGTTTTTATTCTCAACCGCATTTTAT
>KK502403.1:2867799-2897853 GCA_000688735.1 Glossina austeni
TTTTTTTTTTTTTTTTTTTTTTTTTTTTTTTTTTTTTTTTTTTTAAGAAAATATGCACTTTTGTGTGTATTTCAGTTCACACGAACATTTACAAAACATATTAAAGCAATAAAATCTAACGAATGTATTAACCAGCAAAACAGTTTACTTGAATGGAATATTAATTGCGACAACCCACTACCATGGCCAAGAGTGCCATACGTATGTACATGCCGTATTCAGCTTGACGGAAATAAACTGCCCGAGGATCTGTATCAAAATCTTTACTGATTTCGAATGTACGCGGCAAAGGATGCATGACAATTGTACTGCGTCTCGCTTTAGTCATTAATTTTGGTGTGACTATAAATTTGCCACAACACTATAGGAAAAGATAAAAAAAAAAAACAATAACAAAAGTGTAGGGAAAATTCTTGATTAATATTCGTTCAGAAACTCACTTTTTCGTATTCCTCCTCACTGGCAAATCGTTCCTTTTGTATTCGTGTCATGTACAGTACATCGGTAGTAGGCAAAGCCTCCTCCAGTGTGCTTAAAACCTTCTGACTAATGCCTTTCTCGTTCAAATTCCTGATAATATGCTCAGGCATACCCAGATTTTCGGGGCTCACATATTGTATTTGTACATTATATAGAGTCAAAAGCCGTGCCAACGAGTGCACCGTACGTCCATGTTTCAAATCGCCGACCATAGTTATCGTGCGACCGTTTACAGTACCGAATTCCTCTCTTATAGTAAATACATCTAGCAGAGCCTGCGTGGGATGTTCGCCCACACCGTCGCCAGCATTGATTACAGGTTTACGGGAATGTTGAGCAGCGCGCTATTTGTATAACAATTAAATATTTAATGATGTTATGATTAAACGTTGATAGCAATTATCGATGCTTACTCTGACTGCTCCTGGTTCTGGATGCCTCAATACCAGGACATCCGAATAACCACCCATTACCGAAATACTATCTTCCAGAGTTTCTCCTTTCTTTACAGACGAACTTGTATTATCTATTGCGATAACATGTCCACCCAATCTCTGCATGGCCGCAGCGAAACTGGACGATGTTCGAGTACTCACTTCATAAAACACGGAAGCCATTACTTTCCCCTTCAATAAATCGTCCACGGGGCGATCTTTAACCACACGACTCTTTAGCAATTGCGCTAAATTGAAAATATCATTTAAATGCTCCTTATTGAACATATCGACACTTAAAATATGCCGTCCTAGGAGACTGTTGGCCACCGGCGATATGGGAGCGTTGGCAATAGCAGTTTTCTGTACAAGCTCCCTGAAGGTGGCATTGCTAGCCGAATCGCAACGAATGCGTGGCAAAGGCGATACCGGGCGCAAAATGCTAGCATCACCGGAAAAGTGTACACTAACTTTCGAAGGAACTTCAGCCAATAATTTGGAAAACGCCTCATTGGCTTGTGAATCACTAACGAATTCACTGTCGCGATCTAATAATTTCATATTATCCCAGCTATCGAGTGACGTTTTGATTTCTAAAGATTCCAGTGATTGCGGCTTTAACGATTTAAGATTATAATGGCTGCGTACATTTTGTCCGAAGCCCGGCTTTACCAATACTTCACCATCCACGAAAGCAACTTCACCTCTTAAAACAACGCGATGTACCTTACCTTTCACCTTTGTGCCTTCAAACGGAGTCCACTTGGCCTTGGAGTGCATGCACTCCTTCGTTATTGTCCACTCTTCATCCAGGTCAATTTCTACGTAGGTATTTTGCTGTTCGGGAAGACCGAAAATTCTTTTCGGATTACGGTAAAATTTATTTTTAATGTCCTCAAAAGTCAAGCGTCCCTCATCGACGGCCTTCAACAATAATGGCAGTATAGTTTCTAGTCCCGGAAAACCGGGTGGAGGGTTTCCCGCCTTTTTTTCCTCATATGTATGCGGAGCATGATCGGTTGCAAATACATCTATGTGCTCCAAGTTATCCCATAAAGCTTTCTGGTCTTCTTGAGTACATAGTACAGGCCGTACCTCAGATCTACCTTCCCCGATAGTGGTTATGTCTTTGTCACACAAAAACAAATGATGAGGACACACTTCGCACGTTACGCGTATACCCTTCTCCTTCGCAGCCTTCACCAATAGTATTTCCTCCTTACGTGCCAGATGACATATATGCAGAGGGCGATCCATTAATTGTGCAACAAGTATTACAGCAGCCATAGTTTGACGTTCCGCATGGCAAACTATCGGGGCTCGTTTAGGCCAATTTTGCATGTGTTTTTCCCAAACGGTCATATCTGTCATCTTCAATGTGCTGAATGTATCGTTTAAATACATCTTAAGGCCAGCTGCTTGGGGGGCCAACTCATGGATATGCTGCCAATTTGTATCATTTGCTCCCACATACAAAGCGTAATCACATCGTGCTCCAGCTTTGGCCAATTGTTGAAATAATGTAAAACTGGCGCAATCCACTATCGAGGGATCGGTGTTGGGCATCGCACAAACCATGGTTATACCACCTGCTAAAGCAGCAGCGGTACCACTAGCGAAATCTTCTTTATGCGTGGCACCGGGTTCGCGTAAATGAACATGAACATCAATGAAACCCGGCAGAGTGACCATACGCCTTGAAGTCATGCAATCTGTATGAGTTTTCATATGTGTACTACGACCCGTAAGACGCATAGATTCCACCAACAGCTTAGTGCACTTGACATCTGTTACCAATGGTATCGAATAATCTACAGCTAAGCGCCTTGTACGATATCCCCGAGTCATTATAGTGGACACCCTACAATGCGAAAATGAAAAAAAAAAACCAATCAACAACAAGTAAACCGCTTACATTCACTCAAAGCGGCCAGGCCGCACTGAATGTTAAGTACATGTGATAATAAGCCAAGTTTAATGTTCCTATATGACATTAGCCAGCTGCTAATGTCATATGCAGCTGGCGAGGAAGATGCAAATACAATTTTGCAATAATGAAAAGAAAAAAATTTTAAATTCCATAGTTTTCGAATTTGGTTCGTGAGTTAAATTTGCTATAGAAAATTTTTACCACTTATGGACATCGTAAGAGTTCTTTTATAATCAAGTCCTCCTGTTTATACCGCCCACTAAAGGCTGGGGTGTCACAATAGACTTGCTCTTCTCTTTCGAAGATTTCTTTATCATATTAGGATTACATATGTTCTTAATCAACGTAAGACTCGAAATGCTCAATGCTCAAAACCCGGTGTAACCATAACTTGATAGCATTCTAAATAGACTAGAGACGGCTAATGGTAACAATCTGATTTTAAAGACCTGGATAAGTATCAGGGTTAAATTCAAGTCCAATGACAAATGAAGTAACGTGATTCCCATTCTAAACAAATGATTGATATTGTGGACGGTGCAAAGCAGGTGTGTAAACCGTGTAAAAAAAGTAATAAGTTAAAAACAAGACTTCTATCAATTACTTTACCCGTTTTAGTGCGTGCACGTCATACAGTTAGTGAAATGGAACGGAACTATGCTCGCTAATGATTACCAGCCCAGGGTAGGACTGTCCTCACGGTCATAAAAAGCGAGATACATAATTGCGATGTAGCACATTTTTGCGCCGCCCAATTTGAAAAAGGATCACTTGTACATAAACATGCATGCGGCTGTTTTGAAAATAAAAAAACCTCTTAAAAACCTATAAAACATTGTTATGGATGAACCGAGTTTAGAACAAATTTCAATCTGGCGTAAGGCTATAAATTTATTTAAAAAATTTATTAAAAAAAAAAAAAATTTATTAAAAAAAAAAAAAGAATAAAAAAAAAAATTACGGAACTTTCAGTTGCTATATAATTAAACACAGTATTTATCGCTAGGTCAAGTATATATACAAAACTAAAGCAAGGCTAACAAACCATTTTAAGAACATTGGCTAACTTGCAATGCGTTACTAAGTCTATGGCAAACAATTTAAAACGAGAGCTTTTGGAGACGCAATTTTCCGGAAACAAAAAATATGCCTCCCTTCACATTCATTTTCAGACTCGTTGTTTTTGTGTTCAAGTTGGCCTAATTTGCGCCTGCATTGGAATTAAATTGGAATTTCACCATCTACCTGAACTCCTTTTTTCCTGTTTTCCTATCTACTCACCCACATTATTGTAGCCCCACTTACTACGATCGATTGGATAGGCAAGTTTCCCTTGACCCGCATTGTCGCGATTAATGTTCATATCATTGTAGTCGTTGTTTATCCGGCTATCAAAAACGTTGTAATAAAACGTCTTCTTTTTTCGATTTTAGTTGGCGATGCTGGCAACGAACTGAATTTTTATAACAAGAAGTACTATGTTGTTTGAAACTTAAATTTTTCGCTAAAGCCGATCAGAATTATCGACAGACATATCTGGATTGTACCGTCTTACAACGCATTGAATCTTCGAGTACGAGGGGGGGATTTTTAATTCATAAGCCATTTATATATAGAGACCATTGCTTATAAAATCAATTTTGAAACCGAACAATGTTCGCAAATGTTTTACAGAAAAAATGTTGCGAAAATTTTCAGTTCAACTTGATTAACTGATAAAGTAAAATGTCTTTGCAAGTTAAGGATATATGGAAAGTTTTGCTTAGTCATTTATGCAGTTAGTACGTACCTTCTGGCTCCTCCCTTTCGCATGGGTATGTTAATAACCAATTCGAATTCTTTTTTAGCCAAAAATTCCGCCAGATGTCGCAGCTCTCCATTTATATCGCCTGTAGTATTCTTATCAAATCCCCATTGCACAGCTTCAACCTAAAGAAAACATGTAAGAACGTTATAGTCGGGTACAGCCGATCGTTAAATATCCTTTACCACATTGTCTAACACAATTCTTATTTTTGTATGAAATGGATGTTATGAGTCAACTTTTCATTACCTTAAATTTAGACTTTTCTACTCTACAAAGGATCAAGTTTCGTGAAAATCCTTATTGAGGTAGAATCCAAAAAATAGGCTGAGATGGTCCAAATTTGGTACACTTTTATTTTTATTATATTAAATTACTTTTATGATATAATTTTCATCATGAAGCATTGACAGTCAGACCTTTTTATCGTATGAACTTCAGTTTTCGAAATATAAGAGGGGGGGAGAAGGGGTTCAAAAATTGCCCAGCAGTATACAGGAATCCTATTACTTAGACACTTTCGCCGAGAAATTTTGAAAATTGCAATTTTTTTCCATATAACGACTTTTCAGAATAGTGCGTGATATGGCGAGTGGTCGTAAAAATGGACCGATCCGAACCATTTTCACTAGCGTTCGTCGTTGGGCCAAAACACGTCACTGTACGAAATTGCATCAAAATATCTCAAAACAATGGACAAAGATCATACGCACAGACGGACAGACAGGCTTAGATAAATTCACATTATGATTCTGAATCGATCGGTCTAAAGGTGGGTCTATATATATCTGAACACCTTCTGCGTGTTACATACGTCCGTAACAACTTAATATACCCTGCATCACATATGGTGTAGGGTATAAAAGGGCAAAAGCAGAGACCAAAGAAAGTCAAAGAAAGTTTAACGATGACAACGATAAGAAGAAATCTTGAAAATTTGCGATTAAGATCTTTTTTTATGCAGGACAATGAATCATAAAAAGTATGTAAAATATAAACAAAGCAAGTATTGATAAAGATTATGTGAATATTGTATTATAAAAGAAAACAATATATAAATTAGCGTATGTGTGAGTTGAATGTAAAAAGGCTGCTTGTGCTTAAGATATCCATGAATAATTATTCACGGCAAGATCAAAGGGTCTACAATAACAAATATCTTGAAAAATTCAAAAATTTCGATTTTTTGACTAAACTTTTTTATTTTCTTTTATTTTATTTTTTTTTTTTTTTGTAAATAAGTTAATTTTTTTGAAATAGGAATATAATAACATTTCGATACAAGACAAGAATTTAATAAACCATTAAAGATGTTAACAAAACACTTTTAGTAACACGACAACTATGAAAAAAGATAAAAGGCTGATAACTATAGGTTTGATAAAAGAAGAAAGGTTTACGTAGAAAAAAAAAAAATAATAATAATAATAATAATTAAGTGAAGAATTTCTGAATGATGATACAACAATCAGCAGACAATTTTAGTCAGTCGTTGAAGTTTGAAAGGAAACGAACATAAAGATTTGTTAAGCGTGAACATGGGCCGTTCTAGTTCGAAATTTTGGGAGAAACCACACAATCCTTTGCAAGAATTGCAATATCAAGAAATGCGTAGAGAACGTACCCGTGTACAGCAGGAGCTCGAGAAGACGCAAATTGCCCGTCTTCAAAAGAAACAAGCGAAAAAGTGCCGAAAACGACAACAGCAACAACAACACTCGGGAAACGAGACACGCAAACATAGTTCGACTACTTCTGCGAAACGAAATAGTATACGAAAGTGTAACGATTTAAAAAAAATCAATTCCAATACCAACGATCACAGTGCTACATACAAAAGTTTAAGTAAACAAAACGAAAATATTCACGATATCAATAATCATCAGATTGAGGTAAAATTGCAAAAGCAATTAAATGATGATTTATGCACGTTCCTCTTAAATCAAATAACGTACACGACACAATTTTGTAAAAACTACGAAAGGTAAAATACTGCGATATTTTCATTTAATTGCATTTAATTATCAAACCGGAAGGCGGATATTGGGAATAATAAATACTTTTACCGCTACCGGAATCTATTGTTATAAACTTTCCAAGCGCCTAGTATTTTTGAAAATTTACATATACTTATATATAGACATAAATCACGCAACTCTATGGCTATTGAATGAAAATTATTCTTACAAAAAAAAAAAAAAAAAAAAAAAAAAGAAGAAAATAAGTCTGCAAAATTACTTATCAACCAATTAGTTTCGTATCTCACTTCCACTCAACTCTGATATACAAGTTAAATTTTGATATATATATATATATATATATATGTATGCATATAAAAGTTGATCAATTAAAAAGAGGAAAAAAAGAAACTAAATGAATTTCTTCATAGAATAGAATTCATTCATACGACGGATAGACGGATAGATATTAAACGAAAAAAGCTGAGGTTTTTCTTTTACCATCAAAAGAGGATAAATGGACTGTAAACAAAAAGTGCTGAAAACCATTTAATCAAAGATCTGTAGGCTATAGATGGTAGATGATGAACTTTTTATTTACTTATTTTTATACCCATCACCGTAAGAATGAGGGATATATTCTTTTTGTTAAATCGTTTGCAATGCGCAGAACGAAGCATTCGAGACCCCACAAAGTATATACAATCTTGATGTCCGCCTGTCTCTCTGTCTGTCCGTCTGTGTAATATCTGTTGCAAATATTCTCCTGGCCGCGAAAGTGAAGCTATCAACTTCAAATTTGATAGAAACACTGGAAGTTCTTGCACGCAGGTTGGTATTGAAAATGGGCTAAATCGGTCGGAGTACACGCCCACAGCACCACATAAGCTGAGAACACCTCTGCTTTTCAAGTGCTTTTTTCCTCATTTCTCATTAACTATAGCAAATAAATGTACAAAAATTTGAAAGCATATGCTGTGGGCGATGTTGAAGCATTTGTGCACAAAAATGGAAAAAATTGACCACGCCTACCCAATATCATAGTGTATCAAAATTAAATTATTTTCTCAATGTAGAAACAAGCTTCAAAATCCCCATAAAGTATGCAAATTCTTGGGCAGTTTCAAATTTGGACTACACCTAAACATGTCTGTCTGTTCCTCTGCCCATCTGCCTGCCTCTGGTAACGATTCTATCGTTAGCGACCATGAAGATATCATCTATGAATTTGCAAAAGAATTTAGAAGTGAATTAAATTTTTCCGAGGACACGCCTGTAACGTAAGAGCATGAAAATTTATTTATTTTTTACTTCTTTTATCATTTTAGGATAACAGTGATGGGTATAAAAGATTCAATTTTTTTTACTTGTGTACATTAATCTATTTCTAGCGAGTATTCAGCGGCAGTCGATAATTTGCGCGAAACGGAAAAAGAGTTGAATAAAAATTTATTGGAGCACTCTGTTCTGTTAGTCAATCCGCTCGACGCAATGGTAGCAAAATGGATAAATTATAAACCGGTGTAAGTGGAGATTTCAAATTATCTAAGCAATGAAATGAACTAAATTTTGGTATAAATTCTTCAGTCACGGCCCTGACAAGCATTATTTACAAGTACTACAACAACAGACACTTTATGTTGTATTTGAGAATATTGATATTGCCCGACCGAACGATGCTAATTATGACTCGATCTCACCGCTATGTAAAGTCAATATGGAATGTGATTTCCGTGAGACGACACCGTGTACGGAAGACTATATGCAAATGTTAGATGACATTCAATGGAAAGGTTATGTGCGTTTACGACTTCGTGAAGATCTTAATTTACAGCATATGCTGGAAGATATCTATACGGATGGTAGTTCAGGTTATAGCACGAACAGTGGCTACAGCAACAATACTGTTTTATATGGCGCTACAAATGGCGAATATACGGAAAAACAATATGATTATGCTTATATAACGCATCTGAATACGCACCATCCTCTGAGAGAGTTGCGTATGGGTAACACACGTGAACGACAACAATTGGATAGCAACGTATTGCCGGAATCGTGTATCTCGAGGTTGCAAAATTTTGTAGAGCATTTTGAAGCCGACCTAACGGACGAGGAGGGGGATGAGGAAGATAGCGAAACAGAAGATGAAGAAGGTGTTGACAGTGAACAAGAATATAATAATAATCGGAGTTGTTATCGTGACTTTGACACGTTACAAGCCATAAAGCTCTATCGTCTGGAGTTAGAGAGGCGTAAGAAACTTTTAGCGCAACATTACCTTAACTCGAAAGAATTTATGCGTTATTTTTGCGAATTGTTGCGTAAAAATTTATCGAGGCCATTACAAATTGGCGAGGGAGAGTTATTCTCGGCTACATATCGTGGATGTTCGATTTACACCAACCGTTACGAATTGATACCCGCCATTCATGTAGCGCAAAATGCCCAAGACTGGCCGAAATGTGCTTTCGAGTTTCGTTTGCGTGACCGGCCGATAACAATTAATCGTCAAACGGGTCAACAAATGCAATGGCCCACACGGGCCATGATCAAACATATTGAAACTTTCGGGTTTCACGTCATACCTCTGGGTTATACACCGAAAAAGAAACGGAATCCCTTCCGGGACATAGAATGGCGAATAGTTTTCCCGAAAGCGGAACGTTATTTGGAACAGCATTTAACGAATGCTCAAGTTAAAGTATTCATGATAACTAAAGCGTTGTTTAAAAGTTTCGTAGAGCCCCACGAGCAAAATAAACCATTGATGTTCGCTTTAGACCATTTACGTATGCATCTGTTTTGGGAATGCGAAAGAGATTATTACGCTTGGCCTGAAGAATTTCTGGGAGAAGTTTTATTGCGCTTTATTCACTCGTTTATGAAACGATTAAGAGAGAAATGCTTACGCGATTATTTCGTTAGCAGTCGCAACCTATTTGAGAGCATACCTGAGTACTCGCTGATAACTTTATATTCGATATTAGCGGATATCACAGCCAATCCCTTAATGCATTTAATGATAGCATTGAGAAATTTACAATTTGCTGAAGATTATTTTCCGAAACTGAATTTTAAGAAGTTATATAACAATCTAATAGAAGACGATATTTTCAAGTTGCAAAAATTTGCCAAGCATTCAAGGCATCTAGAAACTCAAATAGATAGAAAACAGCAAAGCGATAATGATGAGCTACCGAAAACGATGGATGAAAGAGCTAAAGGCCTGGTTGGGCTTAAGCAGGGACGTGAACGAACCCAAGGAAAATTGCGAAGAAAAACCCAAATCTTGCGCTACAACATACAAATGAAGAAACAAGAACTGGAAGCTAAGCGAAAGTCTGTAGAGTCCATAGATACGGAGGTAAAGTGCATAAAAGCGATTTATAATCTGTTCAGATAATATAAATAAAATTGATATATTGTTTCAGTTCTTTTTTAGCAAAAACTTAAACACTACAAATCTGCATCGAGCAAATCAGGGTCTCGAGAATTTAAGAAAAACAAATATTTTAGAAATTTTGTTGGATCATTTATTGGAAATGTCTAAAAAATCGATCAGTTATTGTTCACCGATCAGAAACCTTTTAACTCTATTCAGAATATTATGCAAATTTTATCATAATTATGGCTGCGATTTAGGCGCCGCAGAATATTTAGATTCCCTACATAATTTGGAAGAAGATCTTCAAACATTTCAATTACGACAAGAGTTAAAGTTATCCCTACCCTCACTGCCCAATAGGCAAAATCTCATCGAAACTGCCGCGGATAGCGATCAATGTTCAACAAAGGATAGTATTGTTAAAACAAGTTCGACAAATTATTATGATGAAATTGAGACAAAAGCCGAAGCAAAGACACTCCGCTGGGAAGCTGCTCAAAAAGCTAGAAGACGCACAATGGGATCCAAAATGTCCACTAGCTTTCATACTCCTCCGGTTATTTCGACAAATCAGATGCAAAAATCAAGAGTTCAGCAAGGCTTTTTGGAGGATCCTCATGATGGTCGCAAATCCATAAAATTTCATGACGTGGTTATAGAAGTGCATCAGCAGGATATACCGAACTTCTCACTTAAATCGGACACTAACGAGCCAATCAGCATTTTACGTCCAAAATCGGATTTAACCAAAGAAAATCATACGGAGAATCAGACAATTGCGATAAAATCAGAGGAAATTCCAGCCAATTTTCCGTCGTCCAATCGTCCAGTCAAAAATATTTTAATATCCTCCTCTCTTAAGGATAAACTAAAACTACCTCACAAATTAGAAAATTCTCCTTTAATTTGTAATTTAACCTCGACTACGGGAAAATTTCTCCAAAACATGACAACTGCAGAAAAGAAAACCTACATCAGAGAAATGCTCAAACGTAAGACATTTCAACTCAAAGGAGCATTTAATCAATCTACCGATAGTTAGTCTTAGATCGCAAATTGAATAATAATTCGTTGATAAAAACATCAAAATTGTCATTAGTTTTACTTACGTCGACTTTATGCGATTCATAGAAATCCGCGGTGCCTATTGACGCATACAATTTGTAACCCATTTGAGCCAAATCCTTTATAGCTGGTAATAATTCTATTTTGTTCTAAAAAAAAAAAAAAAAAAAAAAAAAAATTCCAGTTTTAGCTCTCTAAGCCATTAAATTTGCTTTACCTGATAAGAGCCTATATATAAAAGTATGGCTTTCTTGGGTATTTGAAAACCTGTCGACATCATGGCTTTTAAATAGGCCTCAAAGCGATTGTCGCCGAAGCAAGCTACCTCCCCCGTAGAAGCCATTTCGACACCCAACTGCACGTCGGCACCAGCCAAACGTGAAAAACTGAAAACAGGCACTTTGACACCAACTTTTCCCACTCCATGCAATACGTCTACGGGTTCGACGGGCAAGCCCATGATAGCTCTGGTAGCCGTCGCCACAAAATCATGATTTAAAGTTTTCGATACAAAAGGAAATGTCCGTGACACTCGTACATTGCACTCAATAACTTTCAACTCGTTATTCTTGGCTATAAGTTGCATATTAAAAGGTCCCGTTACGTCTAGCAAAGCAGCCAAATCGCGAGTAATGCGTTTTATGTTTTCCAATGTTTCTGTATTCAAATCTTGCGGAGGTGTTACCAACGTCGCATCTCCGGAATGTACTCCCGCATTTTCTACATGCTCAGAGACGGCCATACATAATATTTCGCCATCTGCAGCCACTGCGTCAACGTCAATTTCTTTCGCGTCAATTTCGAATTTCGTTATAACGACTGGATGTTCTTTGCTTACTCGGGACGCAGCATTTAGATAAGTCAATAAATCTTGATCAGAATAGGCGACATTCATTGCAGCCCCTGATAGCACATAGGACGGTCTAACCAAACAGGGGTATCCAGCATCTCTGCAAAATTCTTCAGCTGCTTTGTGATCGGTTAATATACTCCACTTTGGTTGCAATATACGCTTGCTATCCAGCATACGAGAAAATTTAAAACGATTTTCAGCACGGTCTATAGATTCGGGGGAAGTACCTAAAACTTTTGTTTGTTGACGATGCAAATCCATTGCTATATTATTGGGCAATTGTCCACCCATTGACAGTATAACGCCTTCGGAACGTTCCAGTTCGTAAATGTCCATTACCACTTCAAAAGATATTTCTTCAAAATACAATCGATCACACATATCGTAATCGGTGGACACGGTTTCCGGATTACAGTTAATCATAATTGTGGATTTGCCAAGATTTCTTAATTCACGCAAACAGCCAACTGCACACCAATCAAACTCTACAGAAGAGCCTATGCGGTAAACTCCCGAGCCTACTACTATGGTGAAGCCTCCGGGAAAATCGATATCATTTTCGGCAGCATTGTATGTTATGTACAAATAATTAGTGGTTGCTGGCCATTCGCCGGCCACCGTATCAATTTGTTTGACAAACGGTGTTATCCCTAGTCCTTGACGTTGTTTACGCACAGCCAAGTCCGTGCTATTAATAGCTTGCGCTATCTGTTTATCGGAAAAACCCATGCGTTTGGCTTCTAAAATTTGTTGAGCCGTCAAAATATTGCCCGTTTTTTCCATCAAAGTATAGAACTTTACGATATTAAGCATTTTGTTTAAAAACCATTTATCGATTTTCGTCAAACTATGCAATTCATCAATAGAATGATTGTCTTTCAAAGCTGCAGCAAGGACGAAAGGCCTCTTATCGGTGGGCTCTTTTAGTTCTTCATTATTACCTTTGTAATGATAGGGATCAAAGCCAAGAACTGTATCATCTACCATACGCAATGCCTTCTGAAAGGCTTCTTCAAAGTTACGACCAATGGACATTACTTCACCGATACTCTTCATGGAACTGCCGATATTCTTACTGACACGCACAAATTTTGCCAAATCCCATCGAGGTATCTTCACTACACAATAATCTAGACTAGGTTCAAAGCAAGCAGTCGTTACGTCTGTCACTGAATTCCTGATGCTGGGTAACGAAATACCCAAAGAAAGCTTGGCGGCGACATAAGCCAAGGGGTAGCCTGTGGCTTTGCTAGCCAAAGCCGAACTTCTAGATAATCGTGCATTAACTTCAATAATGTAATACTCCTCCGAATAAGGACTCAACGCAAATTGTATGTTGCATTCGCCCACAACACCAAAATGACGTATAACCTTGAGTGCAGCAGTTCTCAACATATTATACTCGCGATTCGATAAGGTTTGCGAAGGTGCCACAACAATGCTTTCGCCCGTATGAATGCCCAACGGGTCCAGATTTTCCATGTTACAAACGGTAATACAGTTATTGAACGCATCTCGCACTACTTCGTATTCAACTTCTTTCCAGCCTTTTAGAGACTTATCGATAATTAATTGATTGGAGTGAGCAAAAGCTTGATGAGCTAAAGTTTCCAATTCTTCTTCGGAATCAGCAAAACCTGATCCCAGACCTCCTAGAGAGAAAGCAGCTCTAGCCATAACCGGATAACCTATGCGTTTAGCTGCTAGTAGAGCTTCCTCGACCGAAGAGACAGCTTCCGAGGGTGCCACTCGTTCGCCGATCTCATTAATGCGTTCAGCGAAAATTTTACGATCTTCCGTTTCAATAATCGATTTAATAGGCGTTCCTAAGATTTTCACGTTATATTGAGTGAACACATCTAAACTATCCAATTCTATGCCACAATTTAACGCCGTTTGCCCGCCGAAAGTTAATAAAACTCCATTTGGTCTTTCGGCTTTAATCACTTGCTCAACGTATTCTGGCGTCAAGGGCAAAAAATAACATTTGTCAGCCAAACCTTTGGATGTCTGCACGGTGGCAATATTAGGATTTATAAGCACAGTTTGAATCTTTTCTTCTTTCATCGCTTTGATAGCTTGAGAGCCGGAATAATCGAATTCACCGGCTTGACCAATGGAAAGACCTCCTGAGCCCAAGATAAGAACTTTGCGAGGCAATTTTTTGAAAGTGCTTTCGGCTTTCGGTACATAAGCTAGACGATCAATTAGGCGCTGACGTAAACTCATTGAAGATTCATTTTGTGATTTAACCGCTTCCAAGAAAATATCAAACAACAACTCTAAGTCTTCGGGACCAGCGGTATGTTCTGGGTGGAACTGCACCGAAAAATAAGGTTTCATTTTATGGATAATGCCTAGAAGAAAAAATGGAGATTAAAATGAATTTATCCCATTAGGTGGGAACACAAACCTTCATTCGTATTATCATTAATATTGGTAAATAAAGGCTCCCAACCCTTCGGTAAAGTGTCCGTTTTGACAGCAAATCCATGGTTTTGTGAGGTCATGAAACAGCGACCCGTGTCATGATGTATGCATGGCAAGTTATGTCCTCGATTGCCGTATTTCATTTTGTAAGTTTTGCAACCGATAGCGGTGGCTAATAGTTGATGGCCCAAACATATGCCAAATATGGGCTTTTGACCCGATTCTACGACTTTTCTGATTTGTTCGACAGTCTGCTTGCACATAATTGGATCGCCCGGGCCATTAGAAATAAATAGACCATCATATGTGCTTTCGTCTAAATTATAATTCCAAGGTACCAAATCAACTCGGGCACCACGCGCTATAAAGCATTTTACTTGATTCAATTTTAGGCCACAATCAATTGCACAAATACGTGGTGAGCCCGATTCATTGAAAATCATAGGTTCTTGGACTGAACATTCAGCGACTAAATTTCGAACATTAGGATTGGGAAACGTTAAAGAATTCAAATTGCTGGGATATTCGTAGACCAAACGACCTAAAATAGTTCCGTTTTCACGGATTTTCTTTGTTAAAGCACGCGTATCCACACCACTAATACCAGGCACCTTATGACGCTCCATCCAACTGGATAGAGTTTCTTTAGCACGCCAATGAGATGGTGTTTCACAAATTTCTCCTACTACTAATGCGGCGACAGAAATTCCATCCAACCATTCAAAATGTTGCGGTAAACCATATTCATCCTTCTCAGCAAAACTAGGTACACCGTAATTACCAATCAAAGGATATGTCAGAACTAATATTTGAGATCGATATGAACGATCAGTCATGGATTCCGGATAGCCAACCATTCCGGTTTGAAACACCACTTCACCATCGACTGGCCAATGTGCACCAAAAGCTTTACCTGACAGAATAGTAGAATCCTCAAGGATAAGGAAGCAATCGGGACTAGCAGGCATGATGATAGTTAAATTGAATAACTAAAAAACTTAGGCAATGGCAAACTGCAATGATCAATGAAGGTAAGCGAATTATTAATAAAAAAAATCTAAACAATGTTCGAATAAACAAAACAGATTTGATATATAAAAAAGTGTTAAAATGTAAAATTTTATAAATAATACAATACAAAATTTTTGTTCTCTCTCTCAACACTAGTTAAGATCAAGTGCTTCTATTTCTTTGCCTTTTATAATCTTCCTTGAGAAAATTTACGAATAAGTCATCAGCAATTGCTTTGGATTGTGTTTGTTAATCGTAAAAAATCGTTGCAATTTCCGTTACTCAAGAAAAGACCTCTCGCCTCGAGAGGGGTCGTAATAGAGATTTTGCAGCTACCTACGGACGCTGTAGACACATCAAATATATGCGACAATTATTCTCGTTGTATCTGCAGTAATTTCTAAGGGAACGCGGAAGAACATCATCACCATCAACAACATTCTCAGTTTCCAATTTCCAATCTTTTTGATGAATTTGAAGTGACCAAGAAAAAAGTTTTTGGACGGACGGACAGAAAACATTTAAATCGATTCAAAATTTGATACGTGATCAAGAATGCGCATACTTTATAGGGTCACTGGAAATTCTCTCGGCTCATCGCAGAGATTCTTTTGGTGATGGGCGTAAGAACTTTAATTATTGTCTAAATTTGTTGAAAGAAAACGTTATCAAAATACTGCGAAAGTAACGAAAGCAAACAATAACTTTCGACTTTGTTTTACTTTGCTTGACAGTGTCATAAAATAGGAAAGGCATTAAAGGGTTAAAAATTGACAAAAATTTTGGATATCGAACGTATTTATTGTGAAGCGCATTGTGATGTTAAAGATTAACAAAGCTTTCTGGTAACGAATAGAGTAAATTGATTATTAAGAAAGAACACTTTAGCAACTTTTATCCCTAGCCATCCATTGCGGTCAGGTGTCGTTTTATTCATTCCATCATCACTTCCAAATTGCTCTTCGCTTACGATTTTATTGTATTTTTAGTTTAATTACTTTTTTTGTTAACCAATAATTTCTTATTTCTTATTGCTTTTTTCCCTTTTCTTTTTACATTAGTTTTAGTTTTTTATTAGAGATAACTGGTTCTCTCTCTCGATGACCAGCAGTAACGATTTGTGTAAAAGAGCAACAAAGACATGAAATTGAGGTAAATTGTAATAGCATAAGAAATGTGCTACAATCGATTTATAAACAATGAAAATTACACTTCAGTACCAACACGACGCGATAATTTAACGACAATACAACTTCGAGCAGTGTGCATGCATAATAAATCTTTAATAAAATTGATAGGGTTAGTGAAGAGGAGATGCGCACTGGTAGCCTAATGGTTAAGAAACTCAGTGCTCGTGAGTTCAAAATTCAAGGGCAGTAGAGTAGCTAATGCACACAAACACTAAGTTGCGGTGATCATCACCCTATCTCTTTCTGTTTCCTCACTTCGTTTTGGTACATGAATAGAAGACATCCATCGAGTGATTGGTCATATTAAAAAGAAAAGAAAAAAAAAGGAAAGAAAAGAAAAGAAAAGAAAAGAAAAGAAAAAAAAACTCTCATCGTATTCTGATACTATTACCCACTTTTTGTGCCAGCTTGAAACGGTTATACAATTTAAATTTTGTACGTATATAGAATTTCGCCCGAAAAACGCTTGACGGGAAAGGCAAAACTTGCAGCCGTATTCTAGCGTTGCAATTGTGATATATCATGCGAGAAAAAAATGCGTGTCTTTGTGACAATTTTTTGTGATTTAGCAGCAAAGGTGGAATTTCCTGAAGCAATACTTAGAAGCAAAGGTTTCTAATATCACTTATGTTGTATAACAAGATTGTTAAGTCACAAAGATCACATAGAAAAACGTAAATGCTTATGATGTGTTGCCTGTTAGGGCAAAATCTTTATTTACTATATTTCTCAATAGCACTAAACAAAAAAAAAATGTGAGGATCTATTGGAAAAAAGATCTGATCAACAGAAGACCATAATAATTAACTTCAAATTAATTTAAAGATCTATAAATATTGACAATATTAAAGAAGCGAAATTTTGAACTAAATTATTCCTCATACTTTTTTACCCATCATTGTAAGATGGGGGTATGCTCATTTTGTTTTCTTTCATAATGTATGTAACGCCCAAAATGAAGCTTCGCTGACCATATATATATTCTTGATCAGCGTGAAATTCTGAATTGATTTAGCCATGTCTGTCCGTCTATGCGTCTGTATGATGTTTACTCTTTACGTGCAAAAATGGAAAAAATCAGTCATGCCCACACAAAATTGCAAGCAAACAAGGCGAATGTCTATGATTACTTTGCACATTCCTCAAATAAAGACATATTATCTGCCTAAAAATGGGTTAATTCTAAAATGAATATGACAGACGCAGCGACCTGGTGGATTAATTTTTTCTTAAATATACCAGCGATACGGGTATCAAATAAAAGCATTTGGAAAGTAGAATACGAAAGGCGTAGTGATGGTTATGCGAGTTTCCGCCCCCGCCGCATATAACTTTCTTACTTGTTTTAATATCATATATATACTAACCGCCCAAGTGATCGAGTGGCCAAAGTTTCGCGACTGCAACCTCGATGGTCGTGAGTTCGAATCTCAAGTGCGGTAAAGTTTTCAATAAAGCGGATAAACTTGAATTCTAGTGCTTTAAGACTTTAGTCTTAGAATTTATTTCTCTGGCTAAATTAATAATAATAATAATATATATATATATATATATATATATATATATATATACTTAATTCGGATATTTGAATATAAATCACGGTCATCGACTAGGCTCTGCATCCTTGTATAATTTGCACGATTCTTCTGCTAATGTAGTGTTTGTAAAAAGCTTGAAAAAGTGCAACTACTACCATTACAAAGTTGAATTTGTTAAATGCGCACAGGAAGGCAGCAGATGTCAACCGATAACTGCTCATTTTTTTCAAAAATGTTATGAGTCTTTATGACGTTTAGCTATGACCATCTCCTGCATAATATTTTTATCAAAATCACTCAATGAAAAAAAAGTAATAAAATTATGTTCGGTTGGCACCGAGTCTTTTATATCCACCGCTGTTATTTTATTTTTGTGAAATACTTTTGTGGAAATATGTATTGTGTGTCTGTTGTAGTCGATGAGCAACAAGCAAGAGACAGGAAAAGCAGAGGAGATTTCAGTTTTGGCTGTGCAGACGTGCGAGCGTGTTAGACGTGCTCTTTGACCTTTTGCAAATTTTGTAGGCGATATTTTCTTTTCGGCTAATGGCAGAACCGTTATCACACATATTACAAAATTGCGTGGACAGACAAGTGGACAGACGAGCAGGCGGACATGTTGAGGTGCATTCGAAATTTGAAACTGGGAAAGAATTTATATATTTTATGGGGTTTTTGCAGCTTTTTTCTACGCGTTATAAAGGTATTGAAAACAAAATTAAATATTGACACATTATAATATTAGGTAGGCGCGGTCAATTTTTTCACAGTTATTACGGCAACGTCCATAGGATATTTTTTGTAGATTTATTTGCTATAGTTTATAGAGTGCTGAGTAAAAAACCAATTTTTAATTCCTTTTGAAAAACAGAGATATTCTCAGTTTACGTGGTACTGTGGGCGTGCCTTTCGACCGATTTTCAACACCAACCTGCGCGCAAGACCTTGCAGTGTTGCTACCAAATTTGAATTCGATAGCTTTATTTTTGCGGCCAGGAGAATGTTTACAATATAACGCAGACAGACAGACGGACATGCTTAAATCGATTCAGAATTTGATGCATACTTTATGTGGCTTCTGAACGTTACTGGCATTGGCGTTGCAAATGTTTTGACATGATGGATGGCGGGTATAAAAAGAAAATTTTTTAAGCTAAACTGCATTATTGCGCATACCTATATAGGCTCAATGGATATTTTACAAACAAATCTTATATAAACCCTTTGAGGGGTATAAATTAGCAAGCACACAAACACATACATACATATACATATATATATATATATATATATATGTATATATATAACACTTCCTTATTCTAATCAATTGTACAAAATTAAAAACTTTGTTTACAAATTGATTTAATATTTGCATCGTTCCTTCTCTTTACGCTTTCATTTATGAGAGTAAATAAAAGAAATGCTAGTATTGGGCGCAAATAAAAGCAATTCAATGACAATAACAACATTTTATTGTCTAATAGACGTAACGTCATGTCAAACAACAAACGAATATTATTACTTCTCAAATATAAAAAAAAAAAAAAAAAAACTATGCAAACCGTTTTTGCTATCGCAGGCCGAATGCCTATAATAAGAATTGCAAAAGTTAATAAGCAGTTGTTTGTTTTGATTTGATTAACTCTTCTTATATACAACATGTAAACATTTAGAAATTGAAGACTTGAATAAATATTAAATATCTCTCTGCAATTAATGGATTTATGAACACATGTTATGGGAAATTTGAAGACATAAATATGCGTTGGAATATCTTCAGGTATTCAGTTATTTTTGCTTCCGACCAACCCTCTTCCCTCCCCCCAACCATTTCCCTTCATTTAATAGTATGCAGAAATATGTGTATATGGATATCAGATTTTAATAAGCTTTTAATATTTCTTCCGTTATTTCAACAATTGTTCTGTTTCTTTAACGCACTACTTTGCATTCAATTAAAACTGGTTTTGTTAACAAAAAAAAAAAAAAAGAAACAAACAACAAAACTCACATTTATTTAAATATGTTCGCTTTGTGATTTCTTTTTGTTGAAAACGCACTATTTAAATTTTGTTAAATAAAACTCCACGTGGTTTTAGATTATTTTCAAAATATAACCGTAAATATAAAGCACAACCACCTTAATTGGCCGCTAATAAACGACTAACACGACTAACGAGGAGAAATTCTCTTCAGCTTAGCTATTGTACATTTCATTATTTTACACTAATACACTTACATACTCAGAAGCTGGAATCAAAGTGGGAGCAACAAGTGAGAAAGCTATAGTTGGCTTACGACGAATCTTCGACACCTACCATTCCGAACAAATGTGATTTTGTGTAAAACATATCAAGCCATATAATAAATGTTAGTGTGTGTAAATGGAATTTTATATATATAATGGATTGAATTTTTTTTTTTTTTATCTAAAATTGTTCTTAATTTCATTAATCATTCGATACCGTCCCGCTTGAGTTCGGTCATGGATGATCAACTACATACATACTACATGTAACATATTTTTCAGACGGACAGACATACAAACGAATATGATCAGTTCGATATGAAATCTTATACCGATTTATATATATATATATTCTCTTACGCACTCTAATGCGTAATTCTATCTTTTTCTATTCATGTCCCTCTCGGTGGTAAGCATCTTATTATTATGCATGCATTTTGAATCATACGAGATATTTAGATGTGAATGACTGGGTATCTATCAAATTTTGCGTCAAATTTTAAACACAATCTATTTTACATAAATACATAAAAGGTGGAAAAATGCTTTCGAAGGGTGCTCAGGAAGGCAGATCAGGAGTATAAGTAGATGATATTTATTCGTGTTAGTAAACGAGGCCAAATAGTTTCGATTTTTTGTTGATAAAATTTTCTCTGCCGAGAAATTATCTTCATTTCCAAAGTCGATTCGTTGTCGTTAACCCTAAAATAAACTGCAATTTTTTATTGCAATTTTGAACCTTGAAGTAGAAGAGGATCAAAACACAATGGAATGCAATTCGCAGTCTTCTATAATGATCAAAGAACTATATATAAGCTTTTTACTCCCATTCTTCGAATGTTACAAAAGCAACGAGAAAAGTAAAATATCTAAGTATTTTTATCTTTTCTTTGAATATTTTCAAAACAGTAAATAAATAACCGATGAGTGTTAAGTAAGATTTATCGAAAGGATAAACAAGAGAAAATACTGTTTCTATGTATGTTTTGTCTATAAAATCTCTAAGGTAAGAAAATAAAAACGAATATATTATGGAGAGAAAATTAGGAAAGAGATTTATTGTGAATGCGCCAACTCCTTAATAGTTTTGACAAAGAATTTACGTCTTCATGCTGACATACTTTGCAGCCTTTAATTTATTATTAAGCATAAATAATTCGAAATTTTGTGAAACTTATACGTTTCTTTCGATCTTTCAATCATCCAAATATGTCTCATTGGATTTCATTGACAGCTGCTTTCGAATATCGAAATGATTGATTCTCATTAAGCAATATATATATATATATGTAAAGAATAGGATTCGATGCGTTGTTTATTTATCCAGCCTTCATGTCAATGATAAATTATTTTACATGATAATAAAATCTGAAGCAAAATTAGTTGTTTTTTCATTGAAAAAAAAAAAAAAAAAAAAAAGAAACGTTTATTAAAGGAAAGAATTTTTTAATTATTTTTTATATCGAATCGCACAAAAAATCGTATGAAATGAAACTCCACGTGTCTCTAAATTGCTATTCAAACGCAATCTCAAACTACATTCACAAATACAATACCGCCCGGCTAACACGAATAGCATGAACAATTAACATGAACCTCTCTCCGCTTACATTTTTTACCGCATTTTCTCATTCAATATCAATATATATATATATGCGTATATGGAATCCTTAAAATTATACAAGAAGCTCTCTGGAGAGCGAACATTCAAATAACATTTTCTGTACAATTCCAATCATTTGACATTTGGATGTATTAACTTTCATTTAGAGAAGAGTACGGTATGCTTGTGCTCTTTGTGAATAAAATTAATAATACGATGTTTCATCAAACAGCTGTTCGTTCATCGTGAAATCATAAATGCATAAACACAACATCTGTTCATTTTTTAATCTAAAATTTAATTATAAAAATTATTCCGAATACTGGCCGAATACTTTGCTGTTCTCGATTTTTATCAATGATACTCTCATCGCTTAAATCTTAAGCAACAATCAAAACTTAGTCGACATTTCATATTTAGGCAAACACCAACACCAACATATCTTTTCTAATATTATTCTGAAGTTTTAAAAAACAAAACGATTTTTTAATTATGTCTGGTGACTTATTCTTTTCTGTAGCTGTGACTAATCTCTCCACAAAAGCTAACCCTTTTTTCGATTCCTGCGCCGATCTTAATTTATATTTCAATCCTAGCAAAACAAATGCAATTTATTTTGACAACGACAAAGAAACTAAAGTTAATCAGATGCAATCTCTTCGATTTCTAGGCTGAACTGTGCGTGGACATTACGAGAAAGCCATCAAAGCCTATCAATCTGGATGCAACATCAACGAACTCATGACTAACAATCAGTCAGGATTGCCTCGTAAAAAAGCTCAAACAATGTGTAGAGCATTAGTTCGATCTAAAATCGAATTTGCACCTATTACTTCTTCAGAAACAAAGACAGACATTTGACAATAGAATGTTAACACGCTGTACCGCACTGACACACTCAAGTCCCCAACTTATACTCAATAGCATTTCTGGCGAATGGCCCATCTCCGAAAGATCTCTTTTTTGTGTTGCTAAGGAATTAAGTAAAGCTAAGGCACTGAAGCCTGCCTTCTTCCAGAAAGTTATATCTCTCAGTTATATTGTCTGATGCAGCTACACATTTTGTTATGAAAACTCCGTTATGTTTTTGGTGAGCCAGGTTCACTACCTCTCTGGAATTTCGTTACCAGTAAATGTAGGGTTTTCGTGGACATCTTTGAATCGATATCTACACTCAAGAAAAACTTATTGTTTATTCAACAACAGTGCCTACGATATACATGCCAATGATGTTCAGGTTCGGTCTGACATAGTCTATCTAGCTTGTCGGTAGTGAAGCATCTCTCTAAAACAGTACATAAAGTCATGGACTCACGGACGAACTTTCCTCATCTTTGAATTGAATTGCTCGCCGTCAGACATGCTGTAAAAGTGGCTGTAACGAATCGTCATAAGAGATTCGTGGTTGATGGTGGCCTCCTCGATCTCTCGTCATCTCTTTATTATAATTTTCAGTCAAAGTAACACAATTCTTACATCACTCTGCACTACACAACTCAACAATTTACAATACACTTAACGTATTGGGCCTAACATATTATGGCCGCAGTCTTTTTCTTATCTTAACAATATTTGTATATATTTCCTGCAAATATTCATCACCTTTTTTTATTATCGGGATATATAAGCCACATCTCTTATTGGCCTAAGTCGACTCCAACTAGACGTCCAAAAAAAAATGAGATAAGTACAAGTTTAAAATTGTCCACGCCAAAGATAATCAATCGTCTTTTAGCAGTAATTCAACGTTTATCCCTAAACCGCTGACCGGATTCGTCTTTAAATTCTGGGAAATTAAAAAACTTCACACCCTCATAGGCAGTCACTCTTATCAAAAATTGTATTTGAAAATGATTTTTTCTATATCGAATAATGTACATGTGTGAAGTCTATAACAGAAAAGAATCTACCGAACCATTTGATCTTCAAATGTCGAAAATTTGAATAGATTAGAGGGTCCGTATAACCTTTCCAGTACTCACAGTGATGCTGTTTCATTAAAAGAGCTAATCTTTCTTTTAAACTAGCTCAACATTTTGTATTTGGCTAACTTCCCTCTCACTACATATACTCCTTGATTACCTTTGACCGCATATGACTTTTCGATCACACTCCACATTCCAAAGAAAAACGCAAAACTATGTAAGAGATCCAATCATTCGCGTTGAACGAAGAAAACTCCCAGGTGGATATGAAATTGTCCATTGGGTGCATACCAAGGCTCGTTTATAAATAATGCGATAGAATAGAGAGGTCGTGAATGGTGAATGAGCAAAATCGTGAAAGTTTTAAGTACAACTAAGAAGAGGGAAGCGAATGAATTGCATCGCAACTCTAATAAACTCTTCAACTTTTTTGTTACCATAAAATATTTATTGCAACCTTAATCTAACATCTAGGCGACAGATTGCAAATGCATAGGTCATTTGATTTCATCCGCCTTCTGACATCCAGGCGACAGATTGCAAATGCATAGGTCGGTTGATTTCATCCGCCTTCTGACATCCAGGCGACAGATTGAAAATGCTTAGGTCATTTGATTTCATCCGCCTTCTGACATTGTCTGCTGAAGTCCATGCGGAGTTAGTTTAAACCAAGCAGTGACTTTTTTTCTTTGCTGTTCCAAATGACAAATGACTTAACATTACGATGATGAGATTTGAGTCTATTCCTTTTTCTCACAACTGCTCAAACAATTTACTATTTTTATAGAAGAGTTTTTCAGTTATAGGATTACACGACGCTACTGATTTTCCTAGGCTGTGTATAATATTCCTTCCTGCAAGAAGGATATTGAAACCAGCGAGCAGTTTGTCTTACAAACGTCGAAAGTTTTTTGCCACGTCAGGAAGTGTTTATTGAGTCAACTAAGACCTTAGTAAATCAAGAAACCGTTTAGAAAGCGCAGCATTCTCTAATTTATTATGGTTAGCGATGTGGGAATTAAAAGTGAGCTTAGAGCACAATTAAATTATTGGGGTTTAGCTCATCGGCAACTGGTGTAGTTCTTAAGATATTCTAGGCTCCCTTCTCACTCTATACGCACTCTGCAGACATGACTTAGAGAGTAGGCGTCAATCAAAACCAGACAGACCGACAGACACACTATTCAATAATTTAACTTCGCTAGCGGATCATCCTTTGGAGCTCGATATGCACAGGATCCTTAAATAGGGATTGTGTGAAATCAATCACACTATAGAACTATTATTTCATCAGCAGTGTATGGCCAATGGTGCCTTTCTATTGAAAATAGCAGTCGGTAACAACTATATAAGGAACCTTTTCGGAAGAATACGCATTAATTGTACTGCCAGACAACACATTGCACCACACTGTCACACCCGGTGTGACTGGATAGGTTGTATGACTATTTATTTCTCTTAGGTTTTTGGAACTCCCGATGCGCGACAGCTTGCCTTATTTTCTAACCTAAATAGGTGAAAGTGAACCTCACTGTTCAGAAGAGTTTCTTTTAAAAAATGCGTGATCGTGATCGTGATTGTGATCGTAATCATGCATCTCCACCATCATACCTCGTCTTAGTGACAAATGTTTGTATATTCACGCTTCAAATAAAGCATGACACAGACATACATGCCTCATCTCATATTAAAAGATGAGATTTACTTTAGAGTGTGGAAGATCATCTGAGGATTTCCAGGAATTTCCATCTCCCTTATTGTTTAGATGTTAATTAAAGAGAGGCATCATTATTATGACTCGTTTTAATTTTTCAAATTATTTATTTACAAGAGTATATGTGTATTAATTATTGCGGTAAATTTATAAATATGTATATAATGCATTTAAATTTCAATTGTTAAATAATTATTTAATTAAAAAATTTCATGGTCAACAAAAAAATTAATAAATTATGAAAATTATAACAAAAAAAAATTTTTTTTTTTTTTTTTTTTTTTTAAATACAAACAAAATGCAATTCTTCGGTTATTTAGCAAAAATGTTGAAATAAATTTTTCAATTTTTCCGTATAAAATTTCTACAAAAAAATTCTACTTTTAAAAAAAATTAAATGCTTTTTATTAATAATTTGCTGGTTACATTAACTGCGACTTTTAAACATTTGTAGGAGCATCCATGCCGCATATTATGGACTTTACCACAGAGGCAGCGGCCAACGAAGCAAAATTTTGCCATTTACGTGTAGTAGTACCATCTTTATAATCAGAAATACCTTAAAAAGAGGACAAACAAAAAGCAAAAAAAAAAAAATCATTGAATCATTTGTTATCAATCAATCAATCATTTATGACGTTACCTTTAACCAGAATAAAACTTTCCCGACAATTGCCAATAATACTGTCCAATACGGAACTCATTTCGACATCCGTGGCTAATAGACCGTATTTTTTGGCAAATTCCAAGCGTAAACTGTCGTTACGCACCAAATCTCTGCCCGAACCAATAGGTCCTAAATGTAAACGTGTCCTTGGGACATCGTCTACGCTATCGGCACCAATCGGATGTGAGACTTCAATGACCTCATTATTGCCAATATTCATGAAAAGTTTGTCCGTATTGGCGGCGGGGCGATTAAAATCACTTTCGGTTTTTTGCATTAACATCTTAAGACCTTCTTTAAGGTAAGTTTCCCAAGGACGTTTAACTTCCATATTTGCCTGCAAGCCTTCGGCAATTTGTTGCAATGAATCATTAATGGGAAAATACGTTTTCACATCTTCTCCAGTCTTGTAAATATAAACATACGGTTTCCCAGAGCTAGATAGACACGAATAAAATTCAAGCTTAGTGAAAATTTATTGAAAACCATGTTAATATTATACACTAATATAATCATATTGAGAGCCTTCTGTCATTGCTACGATATGATATCCGTTACACTTCGATTAAGTTACCGATAAGTTGGCCGGAATTCTATTTCCAAAAAAAGCATTTTTCTGAAAACTCGCCTAAAAGTTTTTTTTTTTTTTTTGCTTGCATGTATTTCGATCAGCGACATCTATTGATGAAAATGATTCGATCATTTCGACCATTCTGTCCATTTAGTATTATTGAGTTATTCAGCGTATCATGGAGCGTTTAAAATATAATTTTCAACCCTCATTACATTTGTTGTTCGATTTCAAGAACTCTGCTGCCGAATTCCATCAAACACTTTTGGAAGCTTATAATGGTGCTGCTCTGTCATATCGCAATTGTCGGTTTTGCTTTCAACGGTTTAAAAATGACGGTTTTGATAGCAATGATAAAGAACCGCCTGTAGGACCAAAAAAGTTCGAAGACAACGAATTTTAAGATTTATTGGATGAAAATCTATTTCACGATCTTAGGGAACTTTCGAACGGCTTAGCAATTGACGAATTAACTCTTTCTAGACGTTTACATGGAATGGGAAAAATCTGAAGGTAGGAAAAATCGCTCCCTTACGAATTGATCTAAAATGCCATTTCAAACAAATTACAACACCGGGATTTCATTGCCTGTCAGGCAAAAAAAGAAGACTTTTCTGTGGCGTATTGTGACTAACGATAGAAAGTCAATGTATTACGACAATCCCTTGAAAGTCATCCACATCGACATCAAAGCGGAATATTCATGGCCACATATAGTTTTGTTGTGCATATGGTGGCCTGAGCAAGGTCGTCGAAATGCTGACAAAGTGTGAAAATGGGTCAATGATTGGATCGCTGCCAAACCAATATCGTTCTTCTGATACGATGTCGCCATGTTGCCAGAAAGACGGGAAAAAGTTGTAGAAAGTAATCTAAAATATTTCGATTAACCAAATTTTTCTCTATAAATCCACTTTTTCAAGTGGAAAAATAATCAGAATACATGCAAGCACCTAATATTTAAATTATTTATGGAAATTTTTATTAAAAACTAAAAACTGCGATTATTTAACATTACACAGAGTTACCCATTTTGTGAAGCTGAAGGTAAACGGAATGTAATGAAATAGACTTCTGATTGAGATTTGAACCAAACTTTTTTTCAATAGATTGTTTGGATCTTGGAACTTATTATGAAAACTATCCATGTCCACAATTACGATTCGTGGACATGGAACGGAGGTCAAATTTGGTTAAATGACTTTGCATAAAATAGGGTTATTGACCATTTATTGTAAAGAAAACACCTCTGAGATTCTCGAAGGAATTTTTATGTACACAAAAATCAGATTTGGGTATGATTTGTGGACTGAAAAGGCCAAGTAAGAACATGACACACATCGCGGTTACCTTCAATGCAGAATGCTACAGAAAATTGTTTACTGATTTTTTGTGGCACGAAGTAAATGATTTTGAATTGGACCATATGTGGTTTCGACTTGTCGCTTCGGACAGCACGGTATACATTTCACGACAAAATCCAAGAGGAGGAAAATTCAATGAACAAATAATCTCTAAAAATACCTATGAGAGTTTGCCACAAAGGAGTTTTTACTTTGGGGCTTTAGCTTACACTCCAATAACCCAGGAACTCTCAATGACCTAATTCATCAAGGTTATGCCTGCTGTAAGTGAGATATGAGCAAATTTATGTGGAAAAATTTTTGATTGCATTTTCATAGAAATCCCGAGGCGATCGTGAAAAAATTCCATTAAAAAAAAAAAAATAATTATTTGTTGGCTCTGTATACGAAAAAGTCCAATGGGCACCACGGTCGAATTTGCAGGACTCCATACAAGCATTAAAACTGTCAATAGCTTTCCTGGACATCGCAGCTTATTTAATCCATTTACCCATTGAAGCGTCGACAGATCGCGACTTTTTTTTGCCGTACATAAGCATCTCCTCATAAAAAATCCTGCAAACAAAGGCAGGATATTTCACTTGGTTTATATGTATGTGATTTTTGATTATTTGCGGGCCACATGTCGATATTCTATTCCCGACATTTTCGAACTTGGCCTGGAGAGGTTATTGAGAGGGACAAATAAAGACAAAAGTTCTTAACTTTAAGGCCATAATTTGCGAAAAAAAAAGGAAATAAATTTCTTTTCACTAATTGTGGGCGTGCTTATACATCGAGTTGGGCTAATTGCCGAACTTCGCTTTGTTTATGTGTTTTTATTTCCCTCTGTTTGTGTTGATCGTAAATATATGTATGTTCCGGAGAGTCTCTGTTGCATGTTTCTGCACCCAAGCCAAGCATGTTTCTACACCCACTCACCTGTGTGAAAATGAGTTTTATTTCACAGCAAAAACAAAAGAGAGGAAAAAACAAAAGTGTTTTTCTACTATTCGACGGTACGCAAAATTTATTTATTACGTGTAAACAGTTGCTGCGCAGATTAACTCACCTATTGTCCAAAGCTCTTTGCTTATCCACATACGATATAACGACATCGCCTAAACGTACATGTTTTTTGTAATCCGTGTAATGTGGTACACCGCCAGCCACTCCCACCACAAAGACATAATCGACTTTTTGGAATGTGCCCAATAAACGTGTGGTAGTATTACCAGTAGCTGTCATAGCCTCACGTGTACTACCCACCGAGGGCAGCTTAGTGCTAACAATGCGATGAGCACCAATATTACCCAGTGTATAGACATTCGATTCGCCTAAGATGAAGACAAATTTCTATTAGATAATATTCAAAAATGCTTAAAAAAAAAACAAACATCTACACTACATAGTGGATGGGAAATTGTATTTGATTTCTTTTATTGGTGACGAAAAATGAGTAAAAATGGTGAAATGGTGCTTGCGTTTTATTTGAACGGGACTGCGTACGCAAATGCATATTTACATAAATGTGCTCAACTGAATTTGCTTAGTTTTACAAGGATAGCGATATGCTTCTGTTCATAAATTCGTAGCGAAAATCGATAATCGAGTAAATTTCGTTAATATTTCGAAACACTTTTTTGATCAAATAAACTAAGCTTACGATATTGACGTTCGCTCCGTCCGCGACGAATTTTTTTAGTTTTTTGCTTAAATGAAACTTTGAAAGCACTTTGTTTGACTATTTGATAAAAACGAAAAAAACACAAAAAAATGGGAGCATGATCTAGAAGAATTTCGCTACAAACTTATGCATATACTAAATACACAGATCGTGGTATCCAAAACCCATTTATAGACAAAAAAAAAAAAAAAAAAAAAAAAAAAAAAAAAAAAAAA